>JALPQI010002771.1:0-86662 GCA_025490895.1 Thaumatotibia leucotreta | reverse complement strand
AAAAGCTTATTCTAGAGCGTTCATCAAAATTAAACGAAAAGAAGATAAGTCGTTCACGAGAGTTACTTCTGCGTTCGTGCAAAGATGGGAAATATTGCCGATCTATAAACGTAATTATATTTTATAGTTCATATTTAATAATCCTACCTTCGTAATTCCATTCAACTTCGTAACTTAAACCTGAAACAAAGCAAACAATTATAATTAGAATAATTACCTATAATCTTAAATTTTATTGCCGACTTCACGCAGTGAACTTTATGTACATATTAAACAACAGTTTTCCAAGAATATTGTTCCCACAAAAATGGTACATTTGTCGATCTGATTCTATTACATAATTGTTCGCTATTAAAATATAAAAGTACGTTCCTGCATACATTAAAAGATGACAATAATTGGCTACCGACTTCATTCAAAATTACTATGATGTCATTCGCCTCACACATTTGATCGTGCGAGCCTACGATACCGATTGACAAGTTAATGGTATTGTCTAGAATCAAAAGGCCGTATATGCTTTGTAAAACTAATGTTGATACTACTTTATTCATTGACGGTGCACAATAGTGGACGGGCTATTATGTCGTCGATACAACACCTCAAAGGAAACCATATCAAGGCTGCTCAACATTGTAGGTCCAGAGCTGATAATGGGGAACTTTATGATTTGTTACTGGCTGCATCGGTAATGAAAAGAAAAAAGGCTGCTTTGCTTTGTTAGTTATTTTTTAATTAACTTTATTGCTGTCGTGTTGTTATCATGGTGTTAACTGTATTGCTGTCATTTTGTTATCATTGTGACGGCCCGAATCTTACGGTGGGTGTAGTAAGAGTCGACTAAGGGATTGAAGTGTGACTGACCGTACATTTGTAAAAGATTTTATAATGGCCAGCGTGGTAATTATGCGCAATGTGCATAGTTCATAAGAGAGGCCTACGTCCAGCAGTGGACTGAGATTGGCTGATTATGATGGTGATTATTTTCAGGGTTAGTCTGTTTTAAATTGAAAGTTACATTTATGTAATTGTAATATCATATTTTTCTAGTTGTATCAGATATAAACTAATAGTCCTAGATATACAATTAAGTAGATTATGTCAAAACAGGAAAGGATCAATGCACCATCTTAATGAGTCACAAGATAATTTATTTAATTCTTATCAATATTATCATTATCTTAAAACAAAACATTTCGATCGATAACTGTTGATTCTTATAAAGATGATATCATTAGTAAGATTAATCAAGTTGACTTAATACGATTAATTACCGGAAAATTAGTTTCTGCAACTTTTTATCTACCGATTGTGCTAAATTTAGTTCATAATATATCGTAAAAATTGTAAATTCATTTACCTATTGTACATTAATCACCTATTATGCGGCGTTTCTCATGTGTAATAATGAGTGCTAATTGATGAGGGATGTACTGTACTTATTTGTGATAGAAACATTCAAGTTTGTAACGAATTTGTTGTCTAACTAATAAAACAAATAATCTAAAGTAGGCGTGTGGAGTTTTTTTTACAATAGTTTAATTACATAAGTTTAATTGTAAACATTACTTTTGCGCTGTTTCTACAATAATTAAGTATATAATACTTTATTCTTAAAATCTTAGCTTATTTCGGGCTTTAAGCATTGTGAGTTAAAAAAATAAAGACTTTACCCTCTTATCTAATGCATCGAAAGCCATTATGATGGCCACTTTAGTTTTGTGCTCTACTAGTGATAACTGATAATGCGTGATAATCGTAAAAGTTTAAATCAAAGTAGCGTATGCTTATTTTCATGAACCTTTTGATGCACCAACATCGTTAACTATTTTAGGATGCTAACTTTTTAGGATTATAGGAAAAAGTAGCATATTTAGCTAGCCGTATTCAGGCTGTCTGTCTTCGGGCTATTTACATTAAGCTAAATTTTGTTTTTTTTTTTTGCAAAAACAAATAAATGACATAAAATGTAATCAAATTAAGGTGAGTCCGACTTGCATTTGACAATTTTAGTTACCAATAATTTTTGTTCTTGGTATACATAGGACAGCTAGGAGAGAATTGCTTATTTTAGCCGGTCGCTGACTGCACGCATGCACAGTGTCAATGTCAATGACGCTCTAACTTGTGTCCGTGTCAATAAACAGAGTAAAATTATAAATACTTAAATAGCGATGAAATGAGGAGAGCCCAAGATGGATCGACCAAAGGTAGTCCAATGTATTCAAATTAGGTAAGCAAAAGATTTTGAAGACAGAAATAAGTGTTTATTATTTTTTATAGCCGACTAGTATAATCGACTACAATAGGGTTCTGGGTCCGGAAAAACAAATTAATATATCTACTATAATCATTACTTGTCATAGTGATATAAGATAAGTACAGATGTAGTGCAAAATCCTTTTCCTAACTAGTGCGCAAAAACGAACTTTGCGCACCTTCGCGCGCGGTAATTTCTCTTTTTGACGCACTTGTTATGAAAAAAATCGTCCCTTACACGTGCAAAAAATTTTTTTTTTAACTCTTTAATAAAAAAAATTTTCCCGCACTAGTTAGGAAATGTACTATTCTCTTCGACTTTTCACGGAAACGTCCTAATTAATCTAAAATGTCTCAATTAGCTTCAGTGCAATATACACTGAAGTTCATTGTGACCGCAATATGAATTCGGATGTTTCCGTGAAAAGCCGAAGTGAAAGGATTTTGCACTACATCTGTATAATAATATGCCATTTTTCTAATAGTCATTTAGACAATTTACGAAAAGTCAAGCAAGTTTTTTTTCTTAGTTCAATGAAGATCGATCTCTATGATTGTGTCAAATTAATGTGCTGATGTTTTCTAGCAAGGTATGATGTCAAAGACGGCAATTTTGAAAAATATTCGCCACTCGTAGAAAATTACTATTTCGGACATTTTTTAGTAACGAAACTGGTTAGCAGACTATGAAACAGACTATAAAACGGGTCGACAAAAATGCGGACATGCAAGGTGAAAGAGGATCCGTCCATGTAAGGAATTCTTCCTACTGGCCTTTCAAAAATTGTGAAGACGGTGTTTACGGATGATTAACATACTACAAAATGTAGCTTTCGGTAGCTGTGACATATAAGTAATAATTATGTAGGCAATATTTCACAAAAATTAGAAAAAAAATTCCGGGTGAATTTTATCTTTGATGTTGAGTAAGCCCGTACGTACGGTAGTTTAAAAAAAAAAATACTAAGTATAAATGGAAGTTGGAAAGGTACGGAAAACATACAAACCTGAAACGTAAAACACAATGAACCCGACGTGTTGTACTTATTCTGATAATTTAAAATAATAACGTATATGTACATAAATTGTAGTTTTGAAAATAAATATGGTAATAAAAATAATAAATAATAAATAAATAATAAATAATAAATATTTTAGGACATCTTTACACAAATCAACCTAAAAAAATAAAAAACCTCATTTTATACGTAGTAAATATGTGAAGTTAAATATTTCATATTTATTTAAGTACTGTAAATTGAATGTTGTGTTATTTATGTAAAGAAGATAATCACATTGAAATCTAGGTTATAGCATGTATGTTAGGCGTTTGGTGGAAAACAGTCAAGTTTCAACCGCCTCAAGGTAAAATGTATCAGTAGTAGTAAATAAAGAAAAATTCCGAAACAAGGTGTCTCCGAAATATTTAACTACCGATAACGTCTGATTATGCAAATTTATTACGTGTATATTTTTAATTGCTTTTTAGCGATGTAGATTGGTTTTAAAGGTAAATATGATTGTGAAAAGTTGTTTATTTTGCGATATAATATAACTACAGTGATGTAATGTTCGTGTAATGTATGTTTATTGTTTTATGTCATGTCATTTCTTAGTTAAAAAATGAAGCCAGAAGTTTCTAGTTCTACATTCAGCAATCAAGAGCAATGAACTTCGTTACTCTGATTTGGGGTAGGTGCTAATAAAAAAAAACTACTGGTTTTCTCTAGACAACCACATTGCGAAACCCAATCTTAGACGCCCTAAATTATTATTGTTATATTAAATTAAATTTATTCTGTTAAGAGAAAATATTTCATACTAGTCAAATTTCGAGCGCGTTTGGTACTCAGATAAAGGTTGACAAGTTTTCGCATGCCTATCCGCTTAGTGATTATCGTCCTTTGTTTCTGGCAATACACAATACAAATCGCCAAACACACGGCGTTTATTTTTGATATTACGCCAAACAGCTGAAATAGTTAGTGATACTTCATACATTTTATTGAAAATCCGACTTATTTTATTCCTTGCAAAATAATTCAACAGGAAATGTATCACCACATGGTTACAACTTTGTTTGTAGCAGCTGTCAATAGCTATCAGGTTCTTTCATTCGACAAATTATTGCTGCTCGATACATTTTCAAAAATCCAAGGGCCATTTTAATGGTTACAAGTAATCTAAAATTAACTTGTAATGTCGTTTCAACTGTATCGACGACGGGAACTCACAACCTATCGTTACTTTTGTATCTTTTGCCGTCGATACTAAATCCTATCACTTTAAAAGGCAATACATATCCATACGTCTGGAGTTGAAGGCATACGTACGCTACGGTAGGTTTTGTGCCCCTTTAAAAATACACCAGTTACAAAATATCCACAAAACAGGACCAAAAAATGTCTCGTTGATTTGGGATTCCGATGCTTCTCAACCAGGTATGGTCTGTTCACTACCGATGATTAAATAGCTAAACGAACGTTAAATTAAAAAAAATAACGTTCTTTGTGGATAATTTCCCTAATTTTATTTGATAAAATTAAATAAAATCCTTTAATTGATTTTATAGAAAGTAGAATTAAGATGTAAGCTAAGCTATTGTTTTATGGAATATTTAATATTACTGTCTATTTTTCAACTGGTCAATTTACTATAATCAACTGCTACTTACCAGTCTTACAAGAAAGTACTAATTACTAAATCAAATATGTTGATTGATTAATTGTAACTGTAAATAAATTATGATCTATTTTAATAATTGATTAACTAATGACAGGTTTTTCTTACCTATCAAGCAAACAATTACAATAAACGCCTTCATTTTCACAAAAACACGAGAACTTTACTATTCAAATTTAAAAAGCTTTAAATTTGAATTTATAAATTCACATGCACACATACACACGAGCCCACAACAACTGAGCGGTGACAGTTTGTTGTCAACTTTTTATACATTTTGCGGATTTTTGTTATTTTTTTATCGCGTACCGCCGCGCGCTTTGCTAGCCGCGATGTGGTGGCGCGGCGCGGCGCGGGATGATGCGCCGAGCGGCGAACACTGACGGCTTGACGGGAATGCAAATAAATATTACAATGCCTATGCCCTGTGCGAGCATCTGGGAAATATTGCCAAAAATACCAATTTGAGTCTAAAAATATAATAACGGGTTGAGCTACGGATGCTTGTGTTGTGTTTGTTGAATGCTTTAAATAATTTGTAGTTTTCGATCTGGGGAATATTGCCAAGTAAGCCGAGTTGTCCTTGATTTAATTACATTGATTTGGTAATTATTGCATATTGTATTTGGCACTTTTGACGCGCTCAAGTTCCTACTTTGAGTAATTTGCCAGATTTGAAAGCACTACGGGAAATACTGCCATTGTCATTAATTTCGCTAGACTATTAATACAATTACTCTGATACAAATAAGTTTGTCAAGCGGACCATCAGTGTGTCTCATCGCTCAGGTCACCAATTTACTAATAAAATTCTCACTGAGGAAGTTGGGGTAAAACGGCCGATTTTGGGGCCTGCGTGCGGTACATAGTGACAGTTTCCAAAGCCGAGTTAAGTAGTGTAATGAAAGTAGTAGCAGCATCTACGAAGTTAGAGATAATATCGCACTGAGTGTATTTATCATAAATATTCTGACTATTCTATTTTATAGTTTTTTTTAATTGAAGCGCCTATTAGGGCTTACGCTAGCTGACGCGGATTACCCGGAACGGACGCTTGTCTAACGGCCCGGCCACGACATTGGTCTAAGGCGATCAGCGGCGAGCGAATCTATGAGTTGGAGCGGGATGCCGATATGGGTATGAGAGGGAGCACCATACGTTTTCCGCTAAGCCGGTCGCCTTAGACCGATGTCGTGGCGGGTGGCCGCCTGGCCGCGCCAGCTAGCGTAGGCCCTTAGCTATAGTATAGTACACCTAGTAGCTCTTCGTTCAGTTTTCCGTGGGGCTACTGTTGTTTCGTTTAATATAAACGCTGCATCGACGTTATGATCAATTGTGGCAAAACCGTGGGGCTAGGTCGATTTGTGCAAAAATGTTGCCTATGGCTATAAAACGCTTAAACAGACAATGTGTTTTTACCCTACCAGAAAGGACGCTGTCACTAACGAATATGGTTTTTTTATAGAATGATTGTAGTTTGGGTCAACGATCACACTCCTTGCTAATGAGATTTTACCTGACCTCATGTTACCAGTAGCCGTACCATGAGCTGCCGCCTCGGTTTTAACGCGGACTTACTTTCTATCCGGTGTCAGATAAAACACCTAAGTTGCAGTCAGGATGCTTAGCCAAGTTGCCAATCGCTAACGCTTAGTAGCGTATCGTAGTTTTCGCTCTCTGTCACTCTTTCATATTAGTGCGACAAAGACAGTTAGCTGCCTTTCGTTTACAATTGACGATTAAGCGTTAGCGATTAGCAACTTGACAAGCACCCAGGTCTGCTACCGCGAACACTGAAGTTCGCAAATTTCGGGGATTTTTCTCTCTCACTCTAATGACGCCTTCGTTGGAGTGACAGAGACAAATCCCCGCAATTTGCGAACTTCGGTGTTCGCGGTAGCATCAGGCCTGGATGCTTAGCCAAGTTGCCAATCGCTAGCGCTTGGTAGCGTATCGTAGTTTTCCCTCTCTGTCTCTCTTGCATATTAGTGCGACAAAGACAGTTAGCTGCCTTTCGCTTACGATTGACGTTTAAGCGCTAGCGATTGGCAACTTGGCTAAGCACCCAGGTCTGCAATGCTGCCCTGCTAAGCATAATAGCGATACCTAAAAATAAAATTTAATGCAAACATGCACCTTAAATTCTACAGGGTGTAATCGTTAAGTGTAGCCAAACCATAATTCCGTAAATATGACAGATATCATAAAACTTCCCACTAATATCGAAAGTACGTTACCCAACGTTTCGGGCATGACGTTACACCCGTGGTCGCAGGCAGACTCAACGTCAGGATATAATTAAACGTAAGCTTACGCGATTAAGACCCGTCCATACATAAAGTTTCATTTTAACTTGTGTACGTTACGTAATACACCTAATATCTAACACTAAAATGCAAATAAGTACTTCAATAAGCAAATTGCACATTTCATAATGACGAGTGATAATGACTGATAACATTTAGATTATTTACAGAATTATCAGTTTGATTTATAGGTACCTTCTAAAAGAAGCTGTGTACACATTGTTGCGTTTTTTCCAGATATTAATACTTATGCACCAACATCGACATACCTAGCCGTATTCGGGTGAATATCTGAGCGTTTCAACCCCCTAACTTTGGTGGCGTTTTTGCTTAAGTTTCTAAACGTCTCAATGGTCTATATACATCGTCATTTGTATTAGGTACCGTGCCTCCTTCAAATGACTAAGTAGCACATTGTACCGAAAAGAAATTTCAGTAAAAATTATGCCATCCAAATTAGGCGGTTGAAACGCTCAGATATTCATCAATTCTTGGGTCAATCGGATTTAAGAAAACCGACCAAGAGCATTTCAGTAATGCTCAGTGTAGGGTTCAGTAGTTATTCAAAAACGGCTGTTCAAAATAGTTTGATTTTGTAAGCCCACTATTCATCAATTATTTATTTGCTTATTGAACCCATGGATCAAAAGTTAGAGCGATTAACACATTTTCTTTTATTATGGAACAGTTATCTCATTGACTTTAGAAAAATACTTTCTTTTGGTTCCTTATTCTTTTTGAAATACCTATTTAACGATACCCCCACACTATAGGATTACAGCAAAATACAAAAACATCCCCAGTTTACTAATACTAGATGAAGAACCCGTAAACAATACAATACAATACAAATACTCTTTATTGCACACCTCAATAAATGAAAACAATTACAAAAAAAAGTAGCGACTTAACTAGAGGTAGACAACAGGCGGTCTTATCGCTAAGAAGCGATCTCTTCCAGACAACCTTTAGGTAGCGGAAATAATTACATTTACATTATGTCAGTAGGTGTAGAAAATGTAACAATACAGAACACAAGTAATCCGATATGCAATAATATACTAAAAATAAAAACAAATACATGTATAAGTATTATAATCACATATACACAAACCATACATATATATATACATATATAACAAACAAAAAACATTTTAAACATTTTTGTAAACATTTTTTTTCTATATTTTATTCTACGACTTTGTCGTGATCAATATGTATAGTTACCAAATTGCAAATTTCTAGTACTAACGGCCACTGAGCTATGCTGCGGACAGACAGACGGACAGCCGCACATAGCCAAACTAAAAGGGGGTCCTAATTTACTATGGAACCCTAAAACCGATATTTTGTATATGTATGGGTACAGGTAGATATAGCCTTTCCTTTTTTATATTTATTAACTCGACTGTACAGGTTCAGGCTTCTTTATACTGGTTCAAAGCGGTGTGTACTTATAGGTACGTGATAGATAACGCTAAACTGATAAGGGATATTTAACTTATTGGTAGCTTATTGATAAAGATGAAATAAATGGCGGCAATAGCCTTCACATACACATCATCAGCCTTTCTCAGTCCACTGCTGGACATAGGCCTCTCCTATTAACTATCCGTATAGATGCATTAGGAGGTAAATGCCCATAATCGCCACGCTGGGCAAGCAGATAGGCGAACGCAGTAATGTGTCCACATGATGACGCTGCTGCCCATCATCAATCAAATCAAATAATAGTCTGTGACACTTCAATCCCTTAGTCGACTCTTATAACATCCGGGGGAAGAGTTGGGGTGGTGACAAATGTATTCTTTCTGCCGTCACCACACGGCCGTCACATACACGCAAGTAACTCTACTAAGGCCAACCGTATCTGTAAGTTCTTACGTAAGTTAAGGACTATAACTAAGTTAAGGACTAAGGGGCTATACTAAGGAAAATGAGATAGTGACATACACCTCTCTTTCTTTAGTATAGCTCCGTCCCTATCACTTACGTAAGAACTTACAGGATGCTTAGACAAGTTGCCAATCGCTAACGCTTAATCTTCTATCGTAAACCAAAGGCAGCTAATTGTCTTTGTCGCACTAATATGAAAGAGTGACAAAGAGGAAGACTACGATACGCTACTAAGCGGCAACTTGGCTAAGCATCCAGGTGTATGTACGAGCACGAGCGCTCTAATAGTAATGACCAACGAAAATAAACCTTGATGCTTAGCCAAGTTGCCAATCGCTAGCGCTTGTATCGTGCGTATCGTAGTTTTCCCTCTCTGTCACTCTTGCCTATTAGTGCGACTAAAGACGGTTAGCTGCCTTTCGTTTACGATTGACGATTAAGCGTTAGCGATTGGCAACTTGTCTACACCCTTATCTGTTAGCAAGACAGTTACTTTGACAGCATACTCGATGACCACTTCAGTGGCTATTGGCGTGGTAGGCATGCCAACAGTCGCACGACCACTTTTAAAGGATTTTTTTATTTTTTTTTATTTGAAATAGGCTTACTCATGGACACAGACAAGCCGAGGGCAGGGACGTGGCCTACGATGGAGTGAGTTTGCCCAGAAGGTGTCTATTCAAGGATCTATCCCCTTTAGTACCTATTATACCTACAGATATTATTTATCTATTTAAACAGCGCTATCAACATTGAATTCTCAGAAAGCGCGCTTTGAATATATTATTAATCTCTGTTTAGTTATCTAATCCTTTCTTTCCTTAAAAAGTTTGTTTTATTTCTCAAAATCACGTGTCTTTATCAATTCTCAAAAATAATTGGTTTGTGGAGACTTCAACCAGTTTTGTCATTATTTTCAGCGCAACAGCCTACCAGTTTTCATCAATATCGGAGACGTAATCCAAATCAGAGATTATAGTTTATTATTAGGCACAGCCAACAAAAAATGTGGTCTTTTTGGACTTATTTGCCACGTATACAGAGTGTAAGTCTAATACGGGTGAAGGTCTTAACGGGTGTTAGTTTACGACATAATAGGTACATTCAAATAACTTTTACTTAAAATTAGAGCAACAAAATTTTCCATACAAAATAATTCGGCGCGCAATGTAGAATACGCGAGTTAAACACTCGTTGACAGATAATTCCAAAAGCAGATGACATAACTGCCATATCAACAATAACAAATGTTCGTACCTACATTGCTGCTCCGATAATCTTAAAAAAATTCCGTGAGGTCATGTTCTTAAAGATCCCCATTCGCCAGAATATCTCAAATCCCTTTTCAATTACTACGGCGCTAGTCGCGACCGTCAACTTCGTTCTTCTGGCAACATGTCGCTGTCCATTCCTCTTCATCGTTCTGGGTTCATGTCAAACTCTTTCGCCGTACAGGCAGCGCGTTTCTGGAACGAACTTCCACTTAAAATAAAAAATGCCTCACATAAGTTCTCTTTTAAAAAATCTGTGCGCTCTTTCTTTGCTAGCAGAATTAAAAAACTTTAGAGTCTCTGATTGTTTGTTTCGTCCTCTTCTATATGTATTTATGTATATAGTATTTTATGTTTGTATATAGAGTTTATATGGAGTGAATATAAGTAGTGTATTTATATATGGAATATATGTGTTAATTCATGCATGTGCTTCTTTTTAGTAAGTTTGTATTATTTTAGTTGCACCGCCCACAATCTCTCTGCTTTGCCTAAAGGTTGACTGGTAGAGAATGCCTTATGGCATTAAGTCCGCCTTCTGTACATCAAGTTTTATTTTGTGCAATAAAGGTTAAATAAATATTTCGGCGTAGGGCCGCTTTATATCAGGTCCCGGCCGAGCTATAGGGGGATGGTTTAGCTATCTACGCACTTATTTATGCATGTAGGCATGGACTCATAATGAAAAACACAACATGAATTAAGATCTTTTTTTATTACTACTCTGGTTCGCAAGAGTTAAACCACAACAGAGAAGAACCAGGAAGAAACTCAGCGGGTTGTATGTTTTAATCTTTTCAAATCATTGGTAATTACAATTTTAGATCATTACAATAGGTACACACTTGAAACACGATGAATTAAAACACTTTAAACAACAACAACAACTAATGGAAAACGACTGGAGAGTTCTAAGTTTGAGCCCATGCTTCACCAATTTCAAAACGCAAGAAATAACGTCTTTCGTCAGGATGCTAGGAAATAACGATCTGAAACTAACGAACTATTGAATCTAGTCAAACTCCTCTTACAACTGGAGTGCACTTAATCAAATCTATTCGCGGTCTCAAGATGACTTAATGGAAGGAATGATCATAATCAGAATCTATTCCAAGTCTAAAGCAAGAATCAATCTTTCGAAGTCTAACGCGGGAATCAGAATGAATGGAATTTCTAAAGCAAGAATGACTTCTTTCTAAGTCTAACGCGCGAATGCGAATGCATCCATGAACAACGCTAGTGACCTTTTATACTGTCAGATCATAAACTACCTGCTTCACAGGCGGGTAGATCTCAACCGGGTTTTATTGTCTACCTGACGCATGGACCAAAGCAAAGACCACTCCAAGCTATACATTGCTTATCGTTTTCTAGATTTAGTAACTCTTAACAAATTAATTGTAAACATTGCAAACAAAACTGTTATCTTTGTAAATAACACAATTCTGGCGTTCGAAGACTCGACGTGTCGTACAGGTCTGCGCCAACTGAAGCGCGACTCCGACAAATAAATAAAATAATTAAGAGTAACTTTAAAAAAAACCTTGTATTCCATGATTACACTAATGAATCCCATGCCTGGTTTAATTGATCGCCCGTATTAGACTTACACACTGTAGAGTCGAAAAGTGGTACAGTCGAGTGCATTAATATATAGACGCATTTGTAAGGGATCAGTATGGAGAAGTGTACCTATATATATTAATGCCCTTGACTGTACCTATCCCCCGTTTGGTTGACTGTAGTCTATACTTGCTGCGATAACGTAGCTGATCATAGCTTAATGCTAGTAACCTATTAATTAAATCTAGCCCTCGTATACTAGTCTGCCTCGTGTGAATGATAGACTCGACCAACTTATCTTTACCGTCATAGAACTCTTATATCCCATACTAATAGTACCCTATCAGCGTCCTGGATGACGGCAAATCAAAGTGGGTCAGCGTAAGTGGATTAAAGGATAGTTAGAAGCGGGTGAAATGTGAACCTAATTGATACTTAACCTCATGTATTTTGCCCCTCTGGTACTGAAATGCTATAAGTAGCAATTGCACATATGCAACTCTATAAACAAGTGGTCTGGTTGACGTAACTAAAGACCGAAGAACTGGAAACTTCTTCGCACAACGCATCAGTATTACGATACAGCCAGGAAATGCCGCCAGCATCTTCGGTACAATGCCACAAGGGTCTTAGATGTAGGTTATGTTAAGTAGATTTTAGTTAGATTTAATATATGTACATAAATTGTAGTTTTGAAAATAAATATAATTATAAGTTATAACTAATAAACAAGTATGTACCTAGATTTCATAAAAAAAAACATTCTAATTCAGAATCTCCTCGTTTTTTGTTGAAGTGTGTTAAAACATTTGTACACATATTGTACGATAATTAAATGGCTGTTTATTTTACATTTTATTGATTTAAACTTTCACGATTATCACTCATATTTTTAAAGACAAACGGGTCTTAATCGCGTAAACGTACCGAACGTACGTTTAATTATATCCTGACGTTTCGGGCATGACGTTACACCCGTGGTCACCCGTGGTCGTGGTCTGCCTGCGACCACGGGTGTAACGTCGTGCCTGAAACGTCAGGATATAATTAAACGTAAGTTTACGCAACTAAGACCCGTTTGTCTTTAAAATATTTTACATTTTGTTACCACTCATTTTTTTTTTTTTTATTTATTTAGAAAACAAACAGCCATGTACAAATTTGTCCATGCGAAATTAACATAAAACAGGCCTAAAGTTTCCTATATTAATACAAATATTATGCAATATCATTTATCATATCAATACTTTTGTATTTATTTATTTTACTCTACCACTTTGTTGGCGTGATTAATATGTATCATCATCATCATATCAGCCGAAAGACGTCCACTGCTGAACATAGGCCTCCCTCAAAGATTGCCACAATGACCGGTCCTGCGCCACCCGCATCCAAATATATTATTAAGTATACCTTATGCATTTGCAGTTAGGTTTACTATTAGCTACTCGTAAATGTGAATAGTACGGTCGGCTCTAATAATATATTATACGATCGGAAATGTATACATATTATTAGACGTGACTGTATAAGACTCACGAAAATTCAAATATAGATTAATATGTATACCTATACCAAATTCCAAATTTCTAATAGTAACGGTCAAGGAGGACAGTCAGACGAACAGACAACATGGTGAAACTATAATGGTTCCTAGTTTACTACGGAATCCTAAAAAAGATACAAATTTTTGTATGATTCAACGGGATATATTAATTAATAATTATTATAATTGACATATCAACTGGCAAATTGAAATTGATTAAGTGATTAATAGACATCTAATCACAGACACATTACACAGCATAATAAATAGTGCCTACCCTACGAACAAATAAAACATGGAAGCCGCACGCCATGCCAGATTGCTTTTCAAAAACGGTCCCGAATTTTAGTTGATAAGTGCCTCTTCAATGCATCACGGTAATGAATTTCAATGTCAACCTATAAAAATTTAAACCGCCATTTAAAAATAGTTGTGATTGGTCTATCAAAGTTTTGATTGTTTATCATCTCATCACTACATGTATAAAATAAAGTCACTTTTTCTGTCCCTACGTCCCTTTGTACGCTTAAATCTTTAAAACTACGCAACGGATTTTCATGAGATTTTTTTTAATAGGTACAGTAATTCAAGAGGAAGGTTTTTATGTAGGTGTAGTACCTGTGCGAAGCCGGGGCGGTCGCTAGTATTCTATGGGTCATTCTCAGAATTAGGCGTTCTCAGCCTCAACTCCGTCTTGATTTTGTACAGTATGTTTACTGCTATATTATCTATAAAATACGAATCATTGAGTTATTTAAATCATATGTATACTTTTGTCCCTCATATATATCTATTAGTTCACGTTTTATAAGCCATTGTTTTTTTCACCAAGACGGAGTTGAGAATGTTGCGACGGAGTTGATATATTTTATACGGAGTTTAGAAATAATGATATGGAGTTGATGGATACAGTGCTCTTAAACCTGAATGAGAATTTATATATTTTAATACTAGCGATCTGCCTCGGCTTCGCACGGGTACTATACCTACATATAAACCTTCAAATCTCATCAAAATCCGTTGCGTAGTTTTAAAGATTTAAGCGTACAAAGGGACATATTTTCATTAATTTGTATACGAATTTTAAAAGGCATGGACGAAAACAAACATTAACAGTCACTTTGTGAATAACATGTTACACGTAATAATACTTATTTTACGTTGACGCTCTTTTTATTTTGACATAGCGTATTTTTCGAGATTTTGCTTTATTTTAGCTCTACGCCTACGTTGAGCTTCTTTCATATACTCTACCGTAGGTTTTTTGATTTTCGACATTCTAAGTATATGAAACAAAAAAATAATAAAATTCAAGTAAGTTTAACGAAAAGCCCTAGCTCCAAAAATGCTGTAAACGGTATTGTAAGTAAAAAAATCTATCGTTAGTATTCAGAACGAAGAAATTGCGTCAAATTTCACATATTTTATTTTTCTTGGTAAACAAATGTCATGAAAAACAAGTTTTTTTTGCATGTGACTGCTCACTTAGATACTAAACGCACGTATTTTTTCAACTCCGTCTAAATATTTGACGGAGTTTATTTGACGGAGCCTAGGGAGAAAGCTATTTTTTATTTTTATTTCATTAATTATTTTATTTAGTACAACGACATTTCACGCATTTAACAGGTCATCATCAGCCTATGATAGTCCACTGCTGGACGTAGGCCTCTCCTATTAACTATGCGTATAGTCGCATTAGGAGGTAAATGCCCATAATCGCCACGCTGGGTAAGCGGATTGGCGATCGCAGTAATGTGCCCACTATGATGACGCTGCTGCCCATCATCAATATTGTAGTATGGTCAGCGACACTTCAATCCCTTAGTCGATTCTTACGACACCCGCAGGAGGAGTTGGGGTGGTGACAAATGTATTCTTACTGCCGTCACCACACGGCAATTTTAGCAGGTAATACAGTTTAATTCATTATGCTTAAATAGTAGAACGATCAAACACACCAATAGAAAAATAAATGACTAAACGGAGTTGATAAAATGCAAGTGACAAATAACGGAGATTAGATACTTACGTTCGTAAAATCGCCCAGCATCGCCAAACGCACCTCCGTCGCCCAACGTGTCACAGACAAGACTGAACTGGCTCACTCAATGCAATAGTGATGTGCGTAAAATTGCAAATAGTGATGTGAAATTGTTTTGCTTCCAATGATGGAGTTTAGTCATAAATTCGCACGCGCGGAGAAAAAATCACATTTCTTTATACAAGCAGTTGAAATAACAATCAACTTAACAAAATGTTAATTTGTTTAATTGACTATAATAAAACAATACCCTGTGTTAGGCAATAGTAGGGGTTCCCGAGTTGCAAAGGGGTTTGTCCCAAATTTTGGAGTCTGTACGCTTGATGGAGCATGATAAAAGTAGGCTTTTATATTTTTTTATTACTAGTTCTCAACAGATTATCTTCGAAATTACAACTGCTACAGGTAGAATAAAACGAAAACTACCCTCCAACATTTTTTTTACGCCATATATATGCAAGAATACAAAGTTATTCTACCCGACGCCCAAAAAACGTGCCCTATGAGAATGACCCCTATAAACAATTGTCAAAGATGTTGCGCCGAAATATGCGCGGTGTTAATAAAGGGGCTATGTATGTCCTGCCTATCTTGGCACAATTGCACATTTGTTTTTGGGGGCATTTTTGAGCTGGCGTTAGACGTCCCGGTCGCAGTGCCTACCGCACTCAGACGATCTATAGAGCTATAAGCGTCCATAAGCTATGGTGACTTTATGCTTGTTTTCCACCGTGTAAATATATTTACGCGCAATCCTAAGCAACTGAAGGTGCGTTCAAACCAAAAGAGCATTCGCTGTTCTATCGCCCGTTCTACGAAATCAACCAATCACGTTTTGTGTAACGATCGAATTTCGTAGAGTGGGGGGTTAGAATAGCGAATGCTTTTTTGGTTTGAACGCACCTTTACCGTGTGCTTACGCATCCGGGATGGGGCATTTCGAAGGTTAATAGCCAAATGTAGCGCATCTATTACAATTTGATTTGTATATTAATACGAGCCCCGATGCAGTGGAGTTCGTCTAGTTCGAAACAATTTTTACAAATTTTTGAATATTTAAAAAATGATCACATTATGCTAATGATAAATTGTATGAACGTTAGTCATGGTTAATGTACTACATTTCAAGAGACACAACAATCTGAAGTACGCTTTTGTTGTTTAATAAATCGATTTTAACAAACCAGTGTCTAAATTATATTTTCGTTCACCACCGTAATTCCGCGCTTATAAGCTTGACGCAAAATTCGCAGAGAATCAGGTGTACCATGTCGTCTTTAATATTAATGGCGTTCTTTACATTCATTGATTATTTACAAAATTCAAAATTGGGGAAAAAATTTAAAAAAATACGTCTCGTAAAATAGTTTTTTTATTTTTTTATTCTGATTTATTAAGTCCAAATATTTTATACTCAAAGAAACTATTTTAGTACTACTATTGAATCGTGAAGGTTTTGTCTCTAAACCTTTTCCCCAGGATGAACGGGATAATCTCGAAAAACTGTCTAACTGGACGAGAACATATGCATCGGGGCTCGTAGGTATTATTTAACTTTAGAAGAGAGAACTGAGAATTTAGACAAGTTTCTGGACCTGAAGCCTCAGTGCTGCCGCCCTGGTGAACGTCATTTCAGAAAGCCCTTATTGACGCGATCGTGGTTTTAGTTTTGGTAAAGGCCTATGTACAATTCTTATGCAACGAGGTAATTATCTCCCGTGTGGTGACGGCAATAAGAATAAATTTGTCACCACCCCAACTCCTCCTGCGGGTGTCGTAAGAGTCGACTAAGGGATTGAAGTGTCACTGACCATTATTTGATAAAAGATTGATGATGGGCAGCAGCGTCATCATAGTGGGCACATTACTGCGATCGCCAATCCGCTTGCCCAGCGTGGCGATTATGGGAATTTACCTCCTAATGCGTTTATACGCATAGTTAATAGGAGAGGTCTACGTCCAGCAGTGGATTATTATGGGCTGTTGATGATGATGATGATGAGGTAATTATTAACGACACTTGACTTGAACTTGGTTCGAAACGCTACCGCGTCTCTAGATATTTATACGATTGTCATCATGGCTCCCAGACATGATGACAGCTAGATAACCTTATTATTTATTGCATGTCGATTGGTTGATACCAACGCGTAGTCTAGTTGGTCCTATTGTTCGTTTATCGGAGAAGTTCAGAAATTAGCCATCGCCGGCGTAATGCAATAAAATACTTATGATAAGCTTTGGCAGTGCCGCTAAATAATCAGATTTGCATGAAATCATAAATCCTGATTAAAATCCACACTCTCATAAAATTCCATTAATTTAGTAGGTATTATGCCCGGTTCACATTATTCCAGTAACGTTCCAGTGCTGCAATCCAATACAGTACTGGAATGCTACTGGAATAATGTGAACCGACTCTGGAATACACTGGAATACTTCCATTCCAGTGAGCATTCCAGTCCAGTGACTGGAAAGACCGTCAACTTTTCTTTCGAGCTCACCCAATCCAGCGGCACCGGAATAATGTAGACAGCCATTCCAGTTTCAAACCAGTACTAGATCATTGTCAGCGATGTGTTTCCAATCCGGCTACTCTAAAAATACTGGAGTAATGTAAACGATATGCTCTAGTCCAGTACTGGACTGGATTAGACCGCTGGATTACTAAACTGGAATAATGTGAACCGGGCATTACCCCGTTTATCGTTTTGACGGCCTCCATAGATCAGGATCGCGTTTTATAAAGTTACATTTTACAATTTCGCTCTTTGCCTCTCTAACGCACGCATATAATTGGCTAGAAAGAGAGGCAAACAGCGAAATTGTAACTTTATAAAACGCGACCCAGGTGGTAGTGACCCTGTAGGCTTATGATGGTACCGCGTCCAATCGTTTGTCGAAGTTGCCGTCACGTTCTTACAAGTAGGCAAGTGCGAAAGTGATGCATAGCATGATAAATGGCTAATAGGGGACCATCATAAGCCACCTGTTTGTGTTTCGGCGTTGGACTCATACTAAAAGTTGTCCAGTATAAGATACAGCAACTTACTTAACACTGCAGGGTGCTTAGACAAGTTGCCAATCGCTAGCGCTTAATCGTCAATCGTAAACGAAAGGCAGCTAACTGTCTTTGCCGCACTAATATGAGAGAGTGACAGAGAGGGAAAACTACGATACGCTACTAAGCGTTAGCGATTGGCAACTTGGCTAAGCATTCTGATTCTGTAGTAAGCTGTAGCAGCTTACTTTATACAGCGTGTGCATGGTTTTTAGTGCCTCAGGTAACACCATGTACAAAGATACTCAAGTCCCAAATTCAGTCAAAAGTATTTTTTTAATACAGATGATGCGTTTTTTAGGCTCTAGTGCGAGAAGTGTGTCATTTTACGTCAGGTCCAAAACTTCGGAGGGCCATCTGCACTAAAAAACGTCGTACGAGACACGTGCAAAAACAAAATTAGTAACTCGTGTCGATTTAAAACACTCGTGGCGCAAAGTGGCACAAAGTGGCGATGTTTTAAAACACTCCCTATCGGTCGTGTTTTAAAACATCGCCACTCGTTTCGAATTTCATGTTTTTCGCACTTGTGTCGTAATGTACTATTTCCTATCCACAGAATATATGCACAAAGACAACACACGAGCTAAAAAAATAAGTCGTGTTTTGGGTCTTATGTTGTTATACCTATGATTTGAATAAGAACGAGTTTATAAGCATTTTTCAATAAGTGTGTACACAATTAAGATTGCTCATCAAAGGACTGTTTAAGTTTCCTATTTTTTTTTGTATTACGCTTTTGTATTAATAAGCTGTATAATCTAAAAAACTTTCATTAAAAATAAGCAAACAAGGATATAATTTAGTACCTATTATTAAAAAACTTGATAACAAAATATTTTAGGTAGGTAACTCACGCATTTAGTATACATACACTTTTGAAAAATGCTGATATGCATAATACCGTTATCATTTTGCGCTCAATTTGATTTTGGCAATAAAGATCGATGCAGCACATATAGACCACGATACTCTCATGCACCTGCCACGTGATCATGGTTTTGATCATGATATATGATATTGATGATGGCTCGATAGCCAAGTTTAAAAGCTTAGTGGAATAATTTGTCGATTACATCAACTAAGTGATAATTCGCGACAAGGAAGCAATGAGTTGACAGTTTAATTAGTCTGATCCAGATAAAGTCTAATGAATCATAAAGATAAAAAAAAATATTTTACACCCCGTTTTGGTAGTTATTTTTTGACCCACCCTAATGCTATCCATTGCCCTGAAAGTTTCGGGAATCGGAAAAAATACGCATTTTAATGAAATAAAAGTACTTTTATTGTTTTTCAAAGTATTCTCCTTTGTGTTTAATACACCTTTTCATTCTCTGAAACCAGTTTTTAAAACAGTTATTGAAGTCTGAAGTGGGGGTTGACAAAATGGCCATTTTATAAGCGTCGACTGCTTCTTCCGCGGTCTGAAAACGCTGACCACGCAACCGATTCTTTATTTTCGGGAAAGTAAAAAAATCGTTGGGACTTAGGTCGGGGCTGTACGGAGGATGGTCCAGTAATTCGACGTTTTCGCCCTTCAGATAGTCGTCTGTTTTCTGAGCGGTGTGAGGGCTGGCATTATCATGGTGTAGTATAATACGGCGGTTAGGGTTAGTTTTTCGCAGTTCAGCAAAAACAATCGGTAAACAAACGCCTATATACCAATCGGCATTGACAGTTCTTCGATCTTCAAGAGCGATAGTCGCCACGTGACCCGATTTGGAGACAAACGTGGCTACCAGTTTTTTGATCGTGCTGCGAGAACGAACAACTTTTGTCGGCTCGGTTCGTCTTCGTAAACCCAAACTCGAGATTGGTTTTTCGATTCAGGCTCATATGCGTAAATCCATGATTCGTCACCTGACACAATACTAAAAACGGCATTTGAGCTTCCTCCATTAAATCTTTTTAAAGTTTTGCGGCACCAATTGACACGTACCGTTTTCTGGTCGTCAGATAACAAGTGAGGAATCCACCGGGAAAATAACTTCCGCACGCCCAACTCTTGTTGTAAAATAACTTGTACCTGACTCATTCCAATGCCTAAAGTCTCCTGAATCTTCCGATATGTAACATGCCTATCTTCCTTTATCAGTTGGCGAACAACATCGATGTTTTGATCGGTAACGGCCGTTTTCGGTCGACCCTCACGTACGTCATCCGCAAGAGACACACGGCCACGTTGGAATTCCGAATACCACCTGTATATGGTCGTCTTTGAAGGTGCTTCACTACTAAAAGCAATAGTTAATCGGTCTCCACATTGTTGTTGTGTTAATCCACTTTTAAAGTCATAATAAATCATTGCTCTAAAACTTTCGCGGGACAGCTCCATTTTCACCAGCGACTCAACGACTTTAAAAAACAATTGAAAATCGGACATTGTTTTTTTTTTCTAAGTGGCCAGTGTTTTCGAATAATGAGACTATGCTTGTAAGAAAGAGGTATAACACATGTCAAATATACGTTCCTAAGTATTAAATTCCCGAAATTTTCAGGGCATCCTACGTAGGGTGGGTCAAAAAATACTTGTTCTTTTTTACGCGTTCGTGCGAGAAGTGGTTCATTTTATGTCAGGTCGAAATCATCGGAGTGCCGAAATCGCCGAGTACTAGTGTCGTTTAAAGTACATTAGTGAATACCATTTTTAGGCTCGACGCTGCCGCAGCGCTGACACAGCGCTGATAGCAAGGCGGTTTCCTTAAAGAATAACACTGGTTGTCACGCGTCACTTCACTTGGCGATATCTAGGAAGTCAACACAGTACATGTAATGGAAATCCATCTGCTCTTTGTAAGAGCCTCTTACATTACTTAGAAGAGGATGACATATCGACGGCCCCTACGTAAATTGTCGTAACTTGAAATTTGGGATTTTGTTTTTATTTCATAAAACATCATATCTTTTAGCAATGTTTCCGTTCCACGAAGAAAAAATTAAAAAAACCTATTACAAATAGGTTTTTGACACCCGAAAACTATCGTATCTTAAAAAAGCACCGTCGTATACTGTAGTAAGTGTACTTACGACAATTAATACGGGGCGGCCACCCGCGCTCGCGCAGCGTAAGTGCCAGTTACGATCTTATACGCGGTGGAGCAGTGGTTTTTCGTGAGTGATCATTTTTTACCAAAAATTAACAACTAGATGAGACAAAAATGGATAAACGATACATTTTATTCGATAAAAGTAAGACACTGCATCGGGAAAAAACTCAAATTCCCTGCAAGACCAAAATTAATTTTTGAAACATTTCCGTCATCATCCGTTGGAGTTAAAAGAAAAAGTGGTCCGAGATGAAATAAAAGACGGTTCAGAAATAAAAATGATTTAAAACCACTAAGCAAAGTTGGCAATCTGTTGGATTTCACTCAGAAATCAGGTGCGAATTAATTAGTATGGATTTTGATTTTTTTTTTGTAATACCGGTGAATACTGTAGTATGTTATCACTTACCACAACTTACTTCGGAGTTTAAGATCGGTGTTTTGTCTTAAGTTTAACATGCTACTATTTACGTTGGATTTTATTTATTTTTTTGTGTTGTATGTGTACTTAAGATATTTTTCGTCGGAAATTGTTTTTAAATTTCTATTGTAAGTGATATTTAAGACATTATGCACCGGATCAAATACAGAGTTACTACACTTTACAATTATAATGTTGGCGTATTTCAATAATTTCTGCTCATTATACAGGTTCGCTGCTTCCTTTTGAACCAAACGATAAAGATATGCAGAATTCACTGTTTTAAAACGGCAATTTTTGTGATAGTGTCGAAGACAAAACAATCATATCACTTCAATCATGAAAGCCTGATAATTATGACTGTTCTTTATGATTATAATTACGCTGAAAAACACTTAATATTGATCTCATATTTATGATGTAGTTGAACCTGAAGGCATTTTTGTTAACTGATTTTTTTTTGTCTTTGCACTGTGAGAGAAGTCATTAATCTGCCATGTCTATGATTATAATTTCAAAATTACGTTTCTAATGCTGAATGACAGACTGTTTTTATGTACTAAGTGTACAAAATTATAATTAAATGGTTAAACTCGGTAAATGGTGGTCTTGCGCCGGCACTGATGTCATGTCCGACTGCAGGTTTGTGTCACCAAACACTACGTAACCAATCATTATTAGCTCGGAGATTACCAGCTTCCATGCGGTTGGCTCTGTCCAGCCCCCATCCCGATTGAAATTACAATACAATACAATAACTCTTTATTGCACCTCAAAGACAAATACAAAACAAATAACAAAAGTACATGTTTGAAAGAGGTAAACAAAAGGCGGTCTTATCGCTAAAGAGCGATCTCTTCCAGACAACCTTTGGGTAATTAATCTTAATCGCTCTGTATATCTTCCGTGGCAGGTAGCATCCTTACCGTACCAGCATTCTCGCTTTATCAAAGAGTTTAAGAAATGTAACGCCTGTGTCGTATGCGTCCACCACGGCCGAGTTGTCTATCTCCCTGTCCTTCAGCAAATATCTAGTTGCTCCGAGTCTAGACTCATTATGTCGTTCCTTACCGAAGTCGTACGGTATCTCATAAACACCCGAGCTGCCAGTGAATTCCCGTCCTTTGGAGAGCATAAGAAATACTCATAATGGTATGAGGACGCAAAATAGTCTCAATGCTAAACCTCCGGCGTAATAGGCGTCCTATTTCGTTTGTCACACCTTTAATATGAGGCAAGAATACTGGTGCCCTCTCTACTGTGTGGTGATTTCGAAACGTGCCTGACCTTGACTTTGTCACCAACCATATCTATTATCTATTCCTCTCCAAGCTCTTCAACGTCTCGTCTCATCTGACATGTTGCAACATTTGTAATAATTTAGATAACAGGAGGTAATAGGAGATACCTAAGCTGTGTCCAGCAGTGAACTAGGTGAATAGGCGAATGATGTGATGTGAATAAACGATATAAACTCATTTCGCATGTATTATTGTGAATCAAAGGACCGCGAGAAAAGGTTAGGTTTTCTATAGACTTTTTGTGACATACGATCATTCTGACCTAGCATTACTAACCCATCAAGAAAACGAAATGTGCCATCCACCTCTCTCTTAAATGTGGAATTTATTCTGGGATGCATATCATTAAGATCGATAAGTAACACATCAATAACTCTGTCAGGAATTATAGCAAAAACATCATCCACATTTCGTAACCAGCATCTCGGTCTATTCGGACAACTCTCGAATGCCCTCTGCTCAAATTCATCCATGAAAATGTTGACCAGTACCAGAACTACAACATTATAAGAGAACTCTTTGCTTCAATCTACGAATAATACTCCCCTCGCCAATCGAAATAGCAACTATTCAGGAAATGTTTGATGAATTTCATGTACACAGTAGGTAAGTCGTTACGAGCTACAATATTTTTAGTTAGTTTCATGGGTGAATCAACTTTTTCTGTCTGTTATTGCCATGGTTACGGTCGCCTGAGTCACGCTGGTTTTATGCAAAATTATGACACTTAAATTATGCAAAAATGCATGTAGTACATGTTTGTAGGTGGCCCATTAAGGAACGGACTTACCAACACCAGAAATCAGGAATTACAGCAAAACGTCATCAACATTTCGTAACCAGCATCTCGGCCTATTCGGACAACTCTTGAATGCCCTCTGCTCAAATTTTTCCATGAAAATGTTGACCAGTACCAGGACTACAACATTATAAGAGAACTCTTTGCTTCATGCCCGAAACGTCAGGATATAATTAAACGTAAGTATATATGACTCTTTGCTTCAATCTGCGAATAATACTCCCCTTGCCAAACGAAATAGCAACTATTCAGGAAATTCAAATTCAAATCAAAAAATATTTTATTTCGACATTTTCGACCAACAAGGATCATATTAAAGAAATGTTCGAGGAATGGACTTACCAACACCAGAATAATGCATGTTTCCATAGTTCAAATAGCATAATCTTGCATAAAACTAGCGTGGTTCAGACGACCGTAACCATGGCAATAACATACAGAAAAAGGTTGATCCACCCTTATATAGTTTCCAGTACTTGCAAACAGTGAAGCTACATCAAACTCAACTACATAATCTCGTCTTCATTCATTTTCGGGAAAATGTCGTGTTTCCAGAAAATGTACACTAAAATACTGTACCCGATCTATTTTTCAAAATAAAACACACAAAAAACTATTCACCTGCTTAAATTTCTCAAAATATTCCATCAGGGTTCCATAAAATTCCTATGAAATTGTTTGTTAAATGGCATAATATAGTAACTAACAAAAAGTTTTATAACGATTCCGCAAAACAATGTAGTAAATAACAGATACGACAAAACTTTCACGCATAATTCCGACGTATCTCGTAGTATGTATAACTTACGATAAATGACCATTTATGACCATCAGCGTAAAGTGAAGTTAGTAATACATACGACAATTTTTAGATTCTTTTCTCCGACATATACTGTGGTAAGTGCAATTCCGGCAAAAATATGAAATATATCAAAAAAGTAATTATATCATTATAAAGACAGTATCTTTATTAATGTTTATGCCAATTTTCAAAGCAATCCGTTGAACTATGTGACCACCATACACATTAAAAACTTTAAAGTGCTCTCCTGTAAACTTGCCATTTTCGACTTACGACAACTTACGTAGGGGCCGTCGATATAAAGCGAGTTCCTAGTGATGCAAATAGTATTACCTTTTTGTTATATTTATGCCATACTAGATATTGCTCGCGGCTTCGCCCGCGTACTTATTTAACTTGTTGTCGACTGTTTAAAAAAAAGTTTACCTTTGGACCCGTAGGTTTCTATTGAACGTATGTAGGTATACAAGTTTTCCAATTAAAATCTGTCGTTTGGAGAAGATGATTTAGATGTTGTTTTCGGAAAAGTATTACATACTTACAATGTTTTAAAGAAATTGTTGAATTAATTGTTGCAAACAATGAACCTAACATTCTAGAAGAAAGTAGGTATTATTATTTTATTATAAAAACGGAACTTTTTAATTACGTTGCAGAGGTACACTATCCGCAGCCGAACCATGAGTTGGCAAGTAAGGTTTATATCGGCATATACTCGATCCACACACGGATTAATAAAAACAGTTTTTTCTGTTCTGTGACTCCATACGTAAAGCTATCACGCTCGCATTAATATTTTGGAGCGGGAGATATCATCATCATCACATCATCAGCCTATGATAGTCCACTGCTGGACGTAGGCCTCTCCTATTAACTAAGCGTATAGACGCATTAGGAGGTAAATGCCCATAATCGCCACGCTGGGCAAGCGGATTGGCGATCGCAGTAATGTGCCTACTATGATGACGCTGCTGCCCGTCATCAATCAAATCAAAGAATGGTCAGTGACACTTCAATCCCTTAGTCGACTCTTACGACACCCGCAGGAGGAGTTAGGGTGGTGACAAATGTATTCTTACTGCCGTCACCACACGGCTAATAGCTAGCTTTTTCTGTTCTGTGACTCCATACGTAAAGCTATCACGCTCGCATTAATATTTTGGAGCGGGAGATATACTACTTTACATATCAAATAAACGCTAACGTAAATATAATTGCCCAATCGTGGTAAGCACACAGTACCTACTCGTACCAAGACTTCGTATCTGTAACGCTAGGTTTTCCTCGATACGTAAATCAGACCATCGCACTCGCTCCAATAATGTCAGTTCGAGCGCGATGGTGCGTGTGGTGATGGCAGTAAAAATACTAAAACTACATTTTAAGAATCATACAAGCATGTATTCTTACTGTCTTATGTATTAGAACGATACATTTTTGTAGGAATTCCTAAGCTAGAAATAAATTGTCAATTTTAATTAGTGAGTTGATAAAACTATTGTCTATCAACATTAATTATTGTTATTTAGATTTAGATTAGTTGATTTTGGCTAAGCACCCAGGTCACCCTGAGCCAGACACTAGGAACAAGACGGTGACCTAAGGGTCGTGACTTGCTGGCCTGAGGCAAATGCAGATTTATTGCAATCCTGACATTGCCCATGGCAAACGTCCGGACTGATATTATTGTTATTGATAAGTTCCTCGTTTAATTATTGTAAAATAATTCCCGATTCGGCCGTGTAGTGACGGCAGTAAGAATACATTTGTCACCACCCCAACTCCTCCTGCGGGTGTCGTAAGAGTCGACTAAGGTGTGAGTGTCACTGACCGTTATTTGATAAACGATTGATGATGAGCAGCAGCGTCATCATAGTTGGACACATTACTGCGATCGGCAATCCGCTTGCCCAGCGTGGCGATTATGGGCATTTACCTCCTAATGTGTTTATTCGCATAGTAGATAGGAGAGGCCTACGTCCAGCAGTGGACTATCATAGGCTGATGATGTATGTATGAATTCCCGATTCACAATAGTACCTACTCTACAGTTGTTCTGGATTGAACGGCCATAGTTCTGTAAGTTGAGCAGGCCTCGCCAAGTTGCCATTCTGCTACCGTATACGATAAGCGATAGGTCACGTGACTATAATAATGTCGTTCGAATCTGTCATTCTCGTACAGTTATTAGTTATTACTTATCGCTTATCGTATACGAATTCAGACTGCCATCTTGCTTAGGCGTCCTGTTACTGTTGCTTTTTATAAATCGTACAATGTTAAATGCCCCTAAAGTTAAATAATACCTATTAATATACAAATAAAATTGTAATAGATACGCTACATTTGGCTATTAATCTTATATCGAAATGCCCCTTCTCGGATGCGTATGCGCACGGTAATTTGCTTTGGATTGCGCGCAAATATATTTACACGGTGGAAAACAAGCATAAAGTCACTGTAGCCTATGGACGCTTGTAGCTCTATAGATCGTCTGAGTGCGGTAGATACTATTTATTATGCTGTGTAATGCGTCTGCAATTAGATGTCTATTAATCACTTAATCAATTTCAATTTGCCAGTTGATATGTCAGTTATAATAATTATTAATATACTTCGTATCCCGTTGAATCATACAAAGATTTGTATCTTTTTTAGGATTCCATAGTAAACTAGGAACCATTATAGTTTCAACATGTCCGTCTGTCCGTCTGACTGTCTTCCTTGGCCGTTACTACTAGACATTTGGAATTTGGTGTAAGTAGGTTGTAACGACCCACCCCTCTCAAAAAACCCTCTCTTATAAATAATACTAAAACTACTTAGTCGACTCTCCTGCTTTTTAAAGTTTTGGCCATGATGAAGTGTGATCGTCTAGAGATTGATGGTGGACCCTAACATTGTTTCATAGTAACCTAGAGTCTTTGACAATAACAGAATATGTGGAGCTTGTGGAGATAAATAATAATGCCTAAACTAAAGAATAAAGAAGTGTATTCGCAAAGATTAAAACAAGATTATTAATAATTGTTCAACAGTCACATTATAATAAACATTTCTAATGTAAAGAAGTATGTAGATATTTATAGAGAATGGCATAGCAAAACAATTAGTTAATTAGGAAAACAATTAGTAACTTAAAACATAAATTAACAATGCAAATCCTTAATATTAATGAAGCCCCACCTGCGAAGAGAGACAATCATGAGAATTTAAAATATAAATGTTTAATATATAAGGTTAAAAAAAAAAACAATAAAAATAATTATTGTTTTTTTTTCCTAATCCACTACCAGCTATTTCTTGTCGCGGCTAACTTGTGATAGTCCATTCCTTTGCTTTTCTACCAGAGTTTCAAAGGAATTTAAACATATTTTTACAACAATTATACTCTTAAGTACTGAGTTAATATAATAAAATAGAACAATGGAAGATTTTCCATATCCCTAGTCTACGTTCATATGAATTCTTAAAAGAACTCACATCTAGCTTGTACATGTGATAGTGTTACTTCATCATGTACGAACTATCATCAAGCAGGATGTGGTCTGCGACCCTAGGCTAACCTAACAGACGCTACCAGCATTTCGGAAAGCCTATTCCAAGCGAGAAGAAATGCCAAGAAACTCGCTTGTACTGAGATTTCAGCTCAACTACCTTCAACAGTCATTATTTATATAGAGTAGAAGGAGTACTGTAACAGCCTTAGCTTATCCATTACTACCAATGTCATTTAGAATTCCAGATTTTAAAATCTATATGCATAAGAAGGTATCACATTCAAAGTATAGTGGTTACCAACTTCTGATCTTATGTTACATTCGATCAGTGCTAGATCCAATCGGTTTTCCAAATAATTCACCAGATCCTGTAATGGATTACAGATTATTTATATTTTAGCATTTATTGTATTCAGTAAGTTGAACTCAAATTAGATTTAAAAAGTTGATATGCTAATTTTAAAGCATAGGTAAACCATAATAATGGATTCCTTAAGATTTGTATATTTAAATACAAAGAGCCCTCACTTAGGGTAAACTTTAGATAAGTATGTAAGTATACATAGATATTTGGGGTCTAGATTACTAATAAGTAACCTAGGTTTTATTGTATAATATGAAAGCAAAGACTAAATTACTTCATAGCCTCTTTTGTGCTGTAAATAGTAATTTATTTTATACTATATCAATATGTCTGAAGGTTTAGATTTGGATACAAATATATATTATAAATGCAGTAGTCTTGAGTATATTAATTACTTGATTATTATACTGTGCCTATATATGAATAGTATTAATAAAGATGGAAAAGATATTAATGGTATTTCAAATACATATTACAATGGTTTTCATGTGTTCAACCTAGATCACTAGATTAGGTAATTGGAGCTTTATTTCCAAAACAAAGCAGCTGCTCTGAAAATTATGCATGCACACAAAATAGGTAATTTACACAATGAAATCCCATAAAGATGATGGTATAAATTCTTCTAAATGGTAAGTTCAGGTTACCGAGATCATATTTCCGTGATGGAAAAGCAGTACACTACTCTGTGCACTATGCGCGCTACAGACAGACATTTCTCACAGAATAATGATTGAAATTTCGTAGCACCGGGATATCTCTCAACATTAATCTCTACTTGTTAGTAGATCTCCGATCAATATACTATCAATATGCAACCCTTTGACGGGCGAAGCGGAGTTGGGTCCAAAGGCCTATAGTCAAGATCTCGCTAAGACAAGACAAAAATGGACACTTACCAGCTACCTCGAACTCACTTTATCATTAAATTCTTTGTCATCTGACTTAATTTTAATACATTAAAACTTTCCTACGACTTACACAAATACTAAGAAATCGCCTTGGCTGCATCGTTATCACCGTTCGGTATCTTGCAGCCAACGCAAACCGAAGGTACTTGCAATTTGCTCCACATTTTCGTTTACCACGTGATCCTCTTGCAGAGCGACCGCATCCTTTCGCACCTGAGCCAAAAATCCTCCCTTTTGTAAAAAATGGCGTCTATTTATAGGGTTTTCGAACTGCCTAAAATGTATCACTAAAATTCCCGAACCAAGTAAAACGTTGTTACTATTTAATATCGACCTTATTTTCTACAACTTAAAGTTTACTTTCTCTTGACTCTAGGTTTGACTTAGAATCTCTTTATTTCTCTATGATATTTCGGTCATGTTTTCTAGGATTTTGCACACTAAACTAGCATCGTCCTTTTTAGGTTTTAATAATTTCGTACTGATGTTTGATCAAGGGATTATATTTCGAAAATACTTTTTAGTTCGAATATTTATTTTAATTGTTAGTATTTTATAACACGAGTCCGACTAGACCCACTATCGCGTATTTTAATTGCCGGATTGAACGGAAATGAATTAATTCAATGAAGTACTTCGTTGACTATTTACGATCGTTTAATATCTTAATATTCGCCAATTGCGTTGGTTTACTATGGATACATGTATAAAAATTATAAATATAATTATGGAATATATGTAGCAGTTCAAACGGACTGTTACAAGGTATACATATTAATCACGCCAAATATAGAAAAAAATATAAAAAAGTATTGATATGCACGTAAATGATTGGTAACAAAATATTTGTTACTTATCGCTCACAGACCACCAAAGAATGGCTATCTTACCTAAGGATAGGAAGCTATAAGGATAATCTTGGCTAATAGGTTACTGTTTTTGCTGGTAAAAATAACATAATACTTATTAAATTCTTACTGCCGTCACCATACGGCATGCCGTGTGGTGACGGCAGTAAGAATACATTTGTCACCACCCCAACTCCTCCTTCGGGTGTCGTAAGAGTCGACTAAGGGATTGTAGTGTCACTGACCATTTTACAAGATTGATGATGGGCAGCAGCGTCATCATAGTGGACACATTACTGCGATCGCCAATCCGCTTGCCCAGCGTGGCGTTTATGGGCATTTACTTCCTAATGCGTCTACGCATAGTTAATAGGAGAGGCCTACGTCCAGCATAGTCATCATCATCACCAGCCTATGTTAGTCCAGTGGACTAACATAGGCTTGTGATGATTAGACTTATTAAAAAATGTTATTAATTAGTTAATTGTGTATAGAACCGAAATACTTAATTATTTGGTACATTTTAACTTATCATAAGTAGATAATTAGGAAAGGCTGATTATATCTATGATGAAAAGTCATTTATAGTTATACTACCTATAATTTTGTTCTGCAAGTTCCTGTGTCATGAAAACTTAAAAAAAACCGATGAAGCCTGAAATTATTAATTTGGATCATTTAGTACATATGAGATCACAGTAACCCCAAACATTGAGAAAAAAATTACTAAAAAAGTACTTGACCGAATTTTTTCAGATTCGCAGCACAAAAAGACGGGTATAAAAGTATCAACCCAATATGTTTGGTCGGTAAGTGATATTGAGATTGCTGTACATATAACTCTGATCGCGATCGCGCTGTTTTTATTTTATATTTCTTCAACTAAGGGTATTTAGCTGGTTGATACTGAGGGAAACCGATTATTATATCACAACTTCATTTTTTTAAGTTCATTACGTTCATCAAAAAATGGAACCAAAGTTCAAAATTGATCAAAGTTTACGGTAGAGGTAAAGTAGCCGGAAAAAACAAAGTATAATGTAATCGAAATGTGATAACTTTTAACAATCAAGATTTAACGCTAATCGTATATTTATAGACCGTTTAAAAATAGCCCTGATAGTAATTTAAGTCGCAAATAATTTTGCACGAGATAACGCATATTTCAAAGGAAATGGTTGAAGATTTTGATAAGATTGAATAGGATTAATACATTAATTTCTAAAGGCGTGGTTATAATGCGTGTGCGGCGCTAAGTAAGACTGCTTTCCGGCTTCAGAAAACTTATCACCAGTATCACCGCATTCCATTGCTTATATAATAATTTATTTATATCACTTAAATTCCATTCATATACTATATGACTACCTACTAGTATTTTCTTTTTGTTTAATTCATGATGATTTTATTATCTGAATATTTGAATGTAATATTGATATACCTACTGCTAATTATTACATAAATGTTTCCGTATTTATATGAATTGCACTATGTGTGGCTTATAATTTATAATAAATAAAATACGTTTGAACGTGTGTATGTATTCCTCTTAGGGAGTTTAATTATTCAATAGCTTGAGTATAAGATTTATATTTTGCATGTCTGTGGCGTATACTTCGTTTTATTTAAGATTAGAATTATCTGTCAAACGGGTGAACAAAGAAGCAGTGGTCGTAAACCTTCCTTCTTCGATTTCGGCCGATACCACTGAATTTCTCGGAACTTATGTACCTACATATCATTTGATATTTACCGATAGCTGAACGCATAGTTTTCATATTTATTATTAATTTGTGGGCAAAACTGTATTAAAAAATATAACTGTTTTATAAGCAAGATGGCGGCAAATTAGAAAAAAGCTAAATATTGAAGGTTTTCATTTAGTGTTTGGCGGTTTTTAACTAAGTATTTGTTTATAAATTTGTAACTCATATCGTACCGATTTTACATTTACCTACTGAATTTAATGAAGTTTACAGTCTAAAATTTAACAATATTTACATATTTAATCTAGCTTACATTATGCACTCCCAGTACTTTTAAAAGTCATGCATTTAAGGATTAAAACTATCGGTATAAAAGCGGACACGGTGTCATAAAGACTGAGCAGATAACAATACTAAGACAACCCTACCCATCGGCAACGTCGTTTAGTATTTGTCGCCATTATAGGCGGCTTTAATCTGGGACGCTCTAATGTAGTTTGAATTTGGTAACAAATTAGAAAATAAAACTCAGATGACATACATAGTTTTATTCACTGTCAGTGGAAGAGTCCGAGGACTCGGGACAGTCGGAACCACCAACGTTTATAATAAAATTTTCCACTGTGTTATCTATTACATTATCTAATTTCATTTAAAAATGTATTTTCTTTTAAAATGTTATATATCGTAGCCAACGATATGCCAGCAGTCTCAGCAGTATTTTTCACACGGACCGATTTAGTGGGATATTCCTTTCTATGGCACATTTCTTAATTTGTAAATATTCACCACCATCCGCTTTTCAATGGCAGTCACAGGATTTTGCTTTTGCCGCTTCTTCTTTAGAGATGAAAAAACGTTAGCCGAAACGGCTACGACATCATCCATTTTAAATGAGCACCAACAAACAAAATATCTAAATAGATCAACAATTAATAACGAAATTGATCAAAAACGATAACAACAATCTTAAAGTAAGCTAACAGCAATATAAAACACAACCGACTCAACCGACAACAATATGAAATCGAATGATAGATAGTGACAGTGACATTTTAAAATTGTGTGAGAACTCTGCCTCTTTAGGTTTTTTAATGTACAACCTTTCCATGAAAATTTGCAAACGCAATTTATTAAAATTCTTATCTTTTCATCTTAGAATATAAATTAACTAACATTATGTTTCTTATCTGTTCACAACACTGAGTAATGTATGTATTAATATAGCATGATAATAAATTCGTGATATTTAATAACTCGTATTCTCTGTTCGATCCGCAGAATTTGCCTGTAAAAAAAACCTTATATCTCGTTCTGCAAAGGTCTTTCTAATGCTAAAAAAAACGAAGTATAGGTAGGTACTACCTATGCACCCATGAATCTGTACCACTGACATATAAAAAATAACACATAAAAAGTTTTCTTCCAAGACGTCATGCTGCATGACATAATAATTAAAATAACATCTGTAAAATTAATTTAATGATGGCGGAAAACACGCACATGGACCTATAGTACGTAGGATCCGTAGCTTAAAGAAGCCTGTGACTTCAGTAAATTTACAATTGCCACAGCTGTTACTGTGATGAAATAGGAGTCTTAAAGCACAGGGTTATTTTATTTACTTTTCCCCCATATTCTTATCATGGCGAAAAAAATTAAGGGCAAAAAGTCCAAATAATCTCTGACAGAATAAGAGGCGGCAAATTTAAATTTTATATTTTATATTGAATTTGCCTCCTTTATGCTGCTCACTCTGCTCAGGGATTGAAGTGTCACTGACCATTATTTAATAAAAAATGTTAAGGGGCAGCAGCGTCATCAATTCATCATAGTGGACACATTACTGCGATCGCCAATCCGCTTGCCCAGCGTGGCGATTATGGACATTTGCCTCCTAATGCGTCTATACGCTTAGTTAATAGGAGAGGCCTACGTCCAGCAGTGGACTATCATAGGCTGATGATGATGATGATGATGATGCTGCTCACAGAGATTGTAGGACAGACTGTAATTATATTGTGTATAAATAAAAAAGCTTTTTTAAAATTGATTGATGATGTTAGCTCTGCGCTGAAAAGCAAGCTCTATGTTCAAAGCTTACAATTTGAATGTCTATTATTGGAAATTGTAATAAATTATAATAATTAAGTCTTCTTTCTTCCATCGGCAGGCAGGAAGAACTATACTATGAGACCAGCTGAAAAATAATAATTATGTTATGTAGTCGAATAAACTGTTGCTACTAATATTATAGTAGGCGGTTACTGTGTTAATATTTTAATTCTTTTGTAAGTATCGGTAGATGTGATAAGTGAAGATGAGTAATTGGGACGTTTCTAGGGTTCGTAAAGATCCTACAGGTACCCAATTACATTTGTAGTTTAGGAACAACTGTAGATGAACAGGCGTTGGAAAGTGAATCCAAGGGAGGTTTTACTTTTTTGTACCAATAGCTCACAAATGCCCGAAAACTTGTAACATCAAAGTATGTAAACACTTACCTATAAGACGTTGGATACAACTCAATGAAGTAAGAAAATACGACCCCAAACCATAATGCCAAGGAACAGAGGAAAACTGGCTGTCTTGTTGGTAACGAGAATACTAATCCCAGACATGATGGCAACAGACAGAATGACTATCATCATGAGTTTCATGCGCCCCGCGAGTCGGGACACCAGCACGAGCGCGTTCACGATGGCGAAGGAGATGTAAATGCCGACGGTGAATAATGTGAGGCCTCCTATAGTTGAATTATCGAGAAGATGAAATTGCATTTGTAGTGGTGTTACTAAAGCAACATTTTTAAAATGAACCTTGTGTCTTTACAATTAGGTTTACTATTAGTCGAATAATGCCAATACATGAGTCGATAAAACACACACATTAGCACACAATACATTGTAAATACGCGATACCACTACATATGTAATTCCATCTTCTCGATAATTCAACTATCAACTATGCGTATCCACGCATTTAGGAGGTAAATGCCCAGAATTGCCACATGGGCAAGCGGGTTGGCGATCGCCGTAGTGTATCCATTATGATGATGCTTCTTCGCGGCGGAATTGCCGCGAACCGAAGTGCCCAACCGAATCATGCTCCGGGATAAGCTAATTTAAGGCACTGGCCTCACCGCGAGCTACTAAGCTATGAACTATCGGCTATAAACACAAACAAAAGATACGCACTCCCGTATAAATAAAAGAGACACGGCGATACTCGCCCAGTTATCAGCTATCATCGCCTGGCGAGTATCGCAGTGTCTCTTTTATTTACACGGGAGTGCGTATCTTTTGTTTGTGTTTATAGCCGATAGTTCATAGCTTTGTAGCTCGCGGTGAGACCAGTGCCTAAGGCCTCTTGATCAATGTTCAAACCAGCGATTGTAACTAAAATATTTTACTGACCAGATTTTGATATTTTCAGTTATTATTCGGTAAAAATTTCCCCTTTTGCCCCGCTTCCCCTAAGGTTCTCAGCAACGTAAAGGTTAATACAGGAGGATAATGTATAGATGTAATAGATATACATATTCATGTTTTATTTACCTGTACCTATATCTCATTTTCAGTCCATATTTCTCAGGCGTTTCAAATTAAAAGGATAATAATAAAGCTTCTGGACACGCCAAAAACTCGAGCAGCCAAATTGAATAAAGCCCGAATAGGAGTCGGGGTTATTTTAAATTAGTTATTCAGTTATATTTTGATCAGGGCCGGTAAAAAATGAAGAGACAAGCACCGTAAAAAAACAACTGTATTATATGTATACATTTATATAATAAATTAAAAGTCATTCATTGGAATACTTATTAACGTTTTTAATTATTTGACGATGTTAGCTAATTTATACCTCGTTCTGTACTGACAAGACAACGTCTTTTGTAAAAAAACAAGCTTTATATTTAAAGCTTCGAATTTGATAACCTAATTGACAATTATTGTAATAAATTAAGTCTTCTTTCTTCCATCGGCAGGCAGGAAGAACGATGCTATGAGACCAGCTGAAATAAAAATGTAGTTGAACAAAATGTTGCTACAATAGTTATTTGTACAACATGAGAGCAAAGTACGTATTTGATGCGAGTGTCAGTTTTGAGTCTTGAGCGTAGCGAGAGACTCGAAAGACACGAGATTCAAATAACTTTGCTCTCAAGTTGTACATACAACTTTTCACCTCAGCATGGAGAAAAGGAAATAAAATAACTTCAGCAGGGAGAAAAGGAAATAATAATAATATTAAATCATTTATTTAATCAAAATTAGCTTTAGTACACATCATTATTGGTACATACCAGTGTTGAGGTACCATTCTTATCTCTTAGGTTAACATTTTGATGAAAAAATTTTTATAAAACAGTTATAATTATTTAGAAATGAACTCGTGTCGAATTTCTGAATGCGATTCTGACTCGCCTAGTACCACGATATCCGTCCGTTTTAAAACGGCTGTCTTTCTCTCTGTCACACTTATATATAAGAGCGATAGAGAGGTGGAATGACGGACGCCAATGTTATGTATGCTTGGTGGTAGGGGCCATATGCCGTTCGGATACAAGGAATCGGGTCCGATAAAACGCGTCGTCTAATACAACTGGCTGAATACGCTAGGATGCCATGAACGAAAAAAAAATGCATATTATGACAATTTATAACGTAACATTTTTCATCTCTGTCTTTTTACTAACAAGTGAAAGAAACAAAAGAAAAAGTTGAAGTCTAAACGTCATGGAAAACAACATTCACTCAGTGAGCAAAATCGCACTTTGCTCACTGATTTCGCGAATCAAAAGAAGTCTTTTCGAGCTGCTGAGGTGAAAATATTATAGTAGGCAATTACTATGTGGTGGGCCCACTGGCCCTAATTACACTTAATTAGTTTAATTTTGTGTCATTTATTTTAAAAAAAGGGGCGCATGCAAACTGCTCGTCATTCTCTCACGTATTATACCATTTAAATTCAAAACGAGCTACCAAATAACACTTTTCTTATTATTTGTTTAATTTTTTTAAATTGAACACAAGTAATTGAGATAAAAAGTGCCCTTATCATTGGCCCACCCTGTACTTTTATTAGGTACTTACATAATTTAACTAATATTATACCTGTTATTTTTTTCCAAGTTCCAAATACTCGTAATATTTTTATACACTTGTATTATTATTTAAAAATATTCCTAAGGCTGGTGCCGGATTGTCTTTCCGTGTACCCTTAATTTGGTATTACACAATAATAATATATATCTTTGTGTACTCACTGAAGATGTAGGCAGTGAACCCGTAGAAGCAGTAGTGGCAGTGCGTCATGATGTAGGAGCCGATGATGTTGATGGCCGTCAGCGCAGACCCTCGGGCCACGATCACGCCCAGGCAAGCTGCCATGCCACTGGGAAATACAAATAGGTTTTCACGGATTTTTATAAATATTAGATGTCATATGCCAAAGAAAAAAGACCAAGTTCACCAATGTCCGAGGTGGGCATCCCACGTGATAAGCTTTCGCGGCTGATGCCTCTACCGCTCGGCCACTCAGTCTTAGCAACCATCGGTCAAATCGGTATATGTAATCTCTTACAAAGCTAGGCGCCTTTGACCATACTCTAAGGGCAAGCAATACATGCATTCACCTTCTATCCGAATACTTTTCGTTCCGTTTTCTGATATATTTAGAGACAGACAGTGCTGCCATCCACAGAAGTTTTTGTGGAACAAAAACTAATTTTATTTGTGTTATTGTGGAACAAAAACTAATTTTATTTGTGCTTTTGTGAAGCAAAAATTAATATGATTTATGTTTCACAAAAACTTCCGAGCGTTTTTTTATTTACCACTAAAGTGTCCTTTGTAATACTGATTAACTGGAGATAAGTAATCTGGATGTATCTTGAGTTCGTAAAGGTCTAACAGGCAATTGAGTTTGTAGTTTTGAACCAACCAGGGATCGGAACCGGTTTTTTAGAAAAACCTCGAAATAGCTCAATATTTTAAAATGTTTTACACTCAATATGTAGTATTCAACATTTTATGCAACTATTAACATCATATTTTTGAATTACTCCATTAACAAAAAAAATAAACCGAAGAACGAAAAAGAACGGAATTCGAACCGTTCTTTTGTATGGAGAAAAAACCGGTATCCGATCTCTGGAACCAACTGTACTAGTACCCAGCCATTGAAAAGTGAATCATAGGATTTATGTTCTTTGTACTATAGCTCGTATATCTAAGCAAGCACTTACCGATAGGACGTGGGATAGAGCTCAATGAAGTAAGAAAACACGACCCCGATTCCCAGCCCGGTGACCATAATCCCCAGGAACAGGAGGAAACTGGCCGCTTTGTTGGTGGTCGCGAGGATACCGATCCCAGACATGATGGCAACAGACAGAATGACCATCATCATGAGTTTCATGCGGCCCGCGAGCCGGGACATCAGCGCGTTCACGATGGCGAAGGAGATTGAGTGGCCGATACTGAATAATGTGGTGAGGTATGACAGTTTTGCAGAGCAGACAACCTGCGGGAAAAAATGGTAAAGTTGAGTTGAAGCATTTTCAGTGCTGGCGAAACGATGTTTATTTAACTTTTTTGCCTGGATTTCGCAAGCGAATGCATAGATGAGCTAACAGCTTAAGGGATTTTTAAGTCAGTGGAATGAATGCAAGACAGCCATTGTTCCTTGGTCATGACTGTCTGTGTATTCAAATATCTGTATGTATCTGTCTATTACATATATCGTCGCATGGTACCCAAGCCTTAATTAAAGATATGCCTAATTGAGCTTACCGTGGGACTAGGTCGATTTGTGTAAGATGTCCCAGATATTTATTTATTGTTAATATCATTATCAGCGGATAGAGGCCGACTGCTAGACATAGACCTCTCCCAGAACATGCCATAAGGATCTGTAGGTCACTTTTTTTCTGTATTTAATCGTTTGTCGTAGTTGCCGTCACGTATCAGTATGCTAGAGCCAAGGTGACTCGTAGCACGATAAATGGTAAAGGCCTGATCATCATAAGCCACCTGATGGATTATAGTCATCTTTACCAGGACTTAGGTCCATATCGTGAAGTCGTTGTTGTAATTAGTCATCACTGTCATCAGTGCTTTTTTGAACTTTATTTATATTTCCCATTACTATATGGATTGATATCTGATGGTTATTATTTTGGAGTGTGATGCGGGAAGACTTAAGATACGCTGGTTTTAAATAATATAGTCTAAGGAAGACTCAGTGCATGATCTCGAGAAACTCGGATTAAATTATGATTTTATGATCAAACTAGTCAAGTCATACTTTATTCAAGTAAGCTTATTAATAAGCATTTTCGAATCGTCTGATATTATCAAGAGAGAGAAAAAAAATCTACTGGTTCAAACCCTACACCGTTCCTGAGAAGAACCATTAAGAAACTCAGGTGGATTTATTTTTTCAAAACTTATTAAAATAACATGCATTAAAGAATGTATTACAAAAAAAAGATATATTAAAAAAAAATATTTTATTACAAATAAAATATTATATTACGTATTTAATAAAGGATTATAAATATAAGATGTCATATACTAAAGAAAAACGACCAAAATCACCTAATGTCCCAGGTGGGGACATCTAATATTTATAATTTAGGGTAGAAGCACCAATAGATGACTGCCACCCAGAAGTTGACTGATAGGTCTAAAAATGTGAATAATTAAATCAGGGATAATTTTACACGCCCGGGAGTATTTTTCTCACACGCGGCAATACTATGCCGCGTCTCTCATGTAAATTCCCAGACAGTGAAGCCACGCACGCGGCAGTGAGCGGTCGTCGAGTTTACGCTTCACGCTAAAATCGCGTTTTGTATGGGATCCTTATTAAGAAAAGCCCTCAAAAATTTAAGCTTTTAATTACGTAAAAAATCGAATATGGCTTTTATTTCGTTGGTTCACTTCAGTATAGATTTGAGACTAATATCTCTATTGTGTATATTATAAAGAATATTTTATTTTTATTAATTTTATGAGATATTTGCTGGTCAAGTAATGGTTCCAATATTATGCGTTCGGGCCAAAAGATGAACGACGGTCAACTTTTGGGCAAAGGCTCGTATTTTCAAATGCTTGTGTAAATTACAATAAAATAGCTAGAGTAAATATTTATACATAAAATTACAATCAGTTTTGTAGTTGATTTTTAAACCAAAAGAAGAACGACGCTTTTTTCATGTAACACGCTTTTAAGTTATTTATTTTTGTATGAAAACGGGATTGTTCAACTCAAGAATCGCTGTCCAAAATGTGAACTAGGAAAATTTACTGGTTCATCTTTTGGGTTGGATTCCAATAAATGAATTCGAATTAATTTAGTTCGTTCATTTTGTAAATGCGGTGTCCAAAACATGAACCAACTGATTTTATTGAATGGTTGAATTTGGGAAAAGTTGAACTTTTGTTTTTAGAGATCAGACTGTTACATAATATACACCGAGTTTGTATTTCATTAAAAGAAGGTTCCTTAGGTCAAATACAATTAATTTATCTAAGAAACTAAAGTTTTTACTTTGATCTGTTCGTCCATTGGGGTCTTGCCGTTCATATATTGGTCTCGTCATATTGCAATTATGCTGGTTCATCTATTGGGGTCAAATTGTTCAGAGATAGGGCACGTTGTTCAACTACTGGGAAATCTGGCCCCTTTTTTAATGTAATATTTTTTACAAATTACGGAATACGAGGCACGAAAATAACTTATTCTAAACTCTATAAAATGCGGAATCATATAAAAAAATAAAAATTGATAAATATGAGTTACATCATATAGAAAAAAATATTTAAAGTTGGGAAAGTTGCTTAACTGTTCATCTATTGGTGATTTTACCCTATATAGTATTAAGTAGTGTGACTACTGGGAAAAAATAAAAAGTACAAATCAAAATATTTAGTTAATAAATAATTTGATTTGTGTTTTCGCAATACGTTAAATAAAGGATCATAATAATAAAAAAATAATAATGATGTTTACTAACCTCTTCAACGCGACTGGTGTTCTGTGAGCTGAGGACCATGTCACACAGGCCACCGGCGCCGGAGGCCCCATCCGACAACACTGCGCTCGCTATGAACGGGTACCATATTAGGAGGCTGTTATTCCTGTGGATTCAATAATGGAGAAACTTGTTAAAATCAGAAAATGATTGGCTACTTGACTAGTCTCCCGTGATGGGTAAAAGAGATAAGGTACATAGGTATTTTTGTAAATGGTATTAGGTTGTTATTGATTTTATTAGCAGTACTTTCAGTAGTTAAACCTAGAGGAAAACGGGGACTAAAAGAAAATTAATTCCTGCAATACCAGGAAAGCTACATAGGTAGCTAATAATGTAGTTAGGAATTACCTATATAAGCTACGGTAAAATGTACGGTTCAGTCATCTTCACCATTTCAAAATCAATGCTAATGCATATTTTTTGGCTGTATTCGTATTTTTTTCCTCATCATTTCCTTTGTGTCATGTGTCATGTGTCAGGCAGCTTAATTTCACTATTGTCTTTTCCTAGTCCAATATTCTAATTATTCCCCTGTTCACAGCAATACGTACACGCTGTAAAGAATAGCCGTGATGTAGTAGAGCTGCAAGGTCCTCCACAGCAGCGGCGGCCGGAACAGCGGCGCCGTCTGCTGCCACAGCGAGCGCAGCAGCGGCTGCCCCTGCGCCGGCGCACTGTCCTCGTTCAGGATCAGCTTCTTCACCTGAAGATATTAAAGATATTCTTTAATTAATTTGTACTGGGTTCCTGAATAAACACTATCCTTCTTCTTCTTTTTCTTCAATAGCGAATAAATAAATGTAGTCTAATCCACGAGCCTTCACTAGGTATTATGCCCGTACTGATTTTTTGCTCTTTTGCTCTCTTTAATTTGTCAATGTGTTCTCTGTAATTTTGATGTCATCTCCTGCTTTATTATGTTACTTTTGGTTGCCCTGAAAACCAGCGCCATGGCTAAAACTTTAGCTAGCGGCATATGCTGAGTGGCATCCATTTTGGTGTTGTTTTTAGTTTAAAATGTATTTTAATTTAAGTTTACCTTTTTACACCAAATGAATTCTATTCTATTCTATTCTAAATAATGGTCTTTTCTGAGACCCACTAAAGTACTAAGCCACACTTGCACAATTTCTTGGGTTGATGTTAACGCGATGTTAAACGAATTGGAGTTTCAAATGTTAACCTCAGTTAAGCCCATGTTAGATGGCTAATAAGTGGGCCTTGATAAATTAATGAATATAAAAACAACTACACACATAATTTGATAAGTTTATTTTCGTTGATTCGTTGCCACTATAAATTGGAAATCTAGCATTTGGTAAAACTATTAAGACCATCTAGAATAGGTGCATCTTCATTGGAAAGAAAGTTTGGCGACTGTGTGGGATATATGTTTAGTCAAATCACTAGTACGAGTAGAGGCAGTGATAGTACCTACTTAAGCCTAAGTAAGAATCCTTGTTTTTAATTTTCTCCAATAGTAGGTACTAAGATATTGAAGCCAAAGGCAGTTTAATATATTGAAGAAGTTTCATTCAAGATCGATTCAGGTTTTATATTTTTTTGTAAATTATTTTGCCAAATCACATAGGTATAACTTACAGGATACTCATCTTTCCCGCCATTCCTCTTCCAAATTTTCTGCAGCAGATCCACCGCCTCGTCTTCTCTCCCAGCGTTCGCCAAAAACTTGGGACTCTCGTAGAAGCAGTGCAGCGCCAGAGCGCAGATCCCCATCGGCATGGCTAGGATCAGCGCCAGGAGACGCCAGGGCATGAGGTTGATGAAGCCCAGGCCGAATGAGAACTCCATGTTTAGGACAAAGTAGCCCACCACTGGAAAGTTTTAAAGATTTGCTTTTAGATGTTTGTTTATGAACTAAACCCAGGATTACGCAAAATTTAAATCTAACTAATCTAACCAACCTAACCTATACCTATCTAAGATTGATCCTTGTGGCACTGTACCGAGGATGCTGGCGGCATTTCCTCGCTATATCGCAATATATCTGAAGTGCTGGCACGAGTTGTGCCAGCACTTCAGATACGCAACATTTCACGAATTACTGAAAGTTTATGGGAAATTACGTATTCGATGCGTATAAAAACATCTTATACGCAATATAACGAACCAAGCCATGAAGAGTTGAAGCTGAGTACTATTTTCATAATGACAAGTAAAATCTTATCTATCTAATTTACTCTCGTTGTCGTCATTATGTTCTAATCCACCTGCCACCTAGAACTTGATTTGTGCTGATTTCTCTTTAAATGAAATGCTAAAACAAACGTAATTATGTTTCTAATTCTGCTGCCACCTTGACTTTTGATTTGTGCTGATTCTTCTTCAAACTTATATTGCGTCAGCGTAGTATACAAACATTTTGTGAGTAAAAATAACTTAATATTTAGATACGTATTCATAGACATCAGTATCTTAAACGTATACGAAATATCGTTTTAGTTTAAAATTTTCAGCCAGTTTTTGCGTAATCGAAACTAAATGTTATTGTCGAGATTTGCCAATCGCGCCCCAGGAGCTGTGTCAAAATGCCGGGACTGTTACCCTGAAAATGGTAATAACTATGTTTGCAAATTGTCTGAGTAGGTGAAACTAAATTCTATTTCAAAGGCTCACAAAACGAGTAGGTAACTAGTCACTTATTTAGCTTATTTGAACAGGATCTTCAGTATGAGTACATGGATTTTACAAATTTCAGATGTCGTACAAGATTGATTAACCAGGCTATATATTCCGAGATTTGAATATGCACAAATGCCCTCTTAAATGATGATAGGCACGAGTATGAATGATCAATTAATTAATCCATTTGACACGACGTTATCTTAAGTGGTTGTTGTGGTCACTAAACTGATAATAATTTAGGTTCGATTCTAATTCTAAAGCTGTTGTATAATCTACGATAAAGGTCAATATCCGACTTTGCTGTTTGTTAATAACATATAGGGGATACTTTTGAAATAATTAGGAACCATCTAAACTTTACGCATAAAAATGCCAATTTCATTATGATTATATCCAAAAGTGGACGTTTATCGGCTAGAGTCAGTCGCGAGCGATTAGCCAGTTGTCACCGACGGCTTTAATATTAATTAGGGCTTGCCCATTAATCACGTCATATATTTCTGGATTATTTTAGACCCCCCACCCCCCATGGTGGTATTTGGTGATATTTTCAGGACCCCCTCCCGGGGAAAAATGTTTTGCCAACTGCGGGGTAAATGTCCGCACAATGCGCGCGAAGTCTTAAAACTCAGTTTAAGGTAGATATTTTTATTTTTTTCGACACAAAAAAATTACACGTGATTTGTCCAATGACCCCCTCCCCTATGGTGATGGTGATTTTTTTCTTGACCCCCTCCCCCTATACATTATGACGAGATTAATGGACAAGCCCTCAGTCAAATTGTAGCCAAAATGTATCAAGCGAAAGTGACAGTGTGAAAATCCTATTGACATAAATCCTAAAGCAAGAAAACGATAAAATGAAAATGAAATTATTTGAAAAAAATGGGACGATGAGTAATCAAAAATAAACAGATAGGTACCTAATTAATGTACCAATACGGCGGGATGTTATCTATTTAATTAAGAAAACAAAACTATTTGCATTAACCTTACTACAACAATCGTAGCCCGTGTTTGTTGTATTTAATTTATAAATAGCAACATTAGCAACATTATTACGATTCTTCTTCCTTCACAAGTCAAAGCCAGGAACAAGCTTTCTTTTCATACAGTCGCGATCAAACAGGCATAATGTAAAGCGGTCCGCTTATTTCAGCCTACGTCCAGCTGTGGACTAATATAGGCTGATGATAGTGACGATGTGAGACGCTAAGGCCAGTATCAAAAATATTTGACAATTGTTTACTCACCGAAGTAATAGCTAGGCGAAAGCATAAGCACGCTGGTCATGACTAGCATGTATTTGCCGCGCACCTGTTGCGCGCTCGACTCCCCCAACAGCGCGTACGTCGCGGACTGCGCGCAACTGCAACTGAAATAATGTGCGCAAAGTTACCCCTTTTGTTCATAAACATCTCCTAACTAAGCAAGCCACTAAGTGTTGTTTCTCCCTTTCGGTCTTACAGAAACATTGTTAAGACCGAAAGGGACAAACAATACTTAGCGGCTTCCTAAACTAGAAGACGTTTATGAATAAGGGGGTTAGTGTACTTAGTCGGAAACTTTGTGTGACCGTCTTCAGCTCAATTTGTCCCCGAATGCGAAGCTTGAAATCTTGGATTCGAATCCCGGTGATTAATTCACTTTGAACAGGTATTTATCAGGAAAATATTTGTTTATATGTCTTAGTTTTTTTCCATGCAACTATTTTTGTATATATTTCTGTCTACTATATACAGGATGACACCTGGGTTGCGGAGCAAGAGTGAACAGGGTACTTTCACTATATCTTCTCTTGCTACACAAACCAGATATCAGCCTGTAAATATTTATTGTATCATATCGTCACCCACATTAGCTGTAGCTCTTTCCTTTGACCCTGCTTGTCAATGATTCCATGGGTACATGATTATTGGACCTTCCTTACCAACTTGTGCTCAAGAACTTGAGTACGGCCAGCATGATCCAGTGAGGAGACACGGAGCTGATGATTGAGGCCACGAAGCCGCAACTCATGGCCAGGAGTAGGCACTTCCTTCGACCTCTCGTGTCGCTGAAGTAGCCCCATGGGTACGACATGATTATGGGACCTGTAAGGTTGTTTCGCTAAGTGTTTTCTTTTTTTATATCTTTTTAAAAGTTACGGTAAGACTAAAACATTGAGGTAGCATTTAAATCAAGAAACGCATTTTATGATGAGCTTATAAACAGATTTCAAAGAAGATGGAGAAGCCAAGTCAACATAATAGTAGCTCTGTAAAGATAGTATTTACAACAATGCCAAAATAACGAGTACTCAAAAATACAGATTTACATGGTTTAGATTTAAATCACGGTAAGTAAGTTTATTTGAAATTGTCGTCTGCACATGTGGTCTGGAATCCACCATGAAAATATTTCTTATTTCTCGTGGCACCATATAAATGTTTTGAGCATAGATGGTACATGCCAGACTGCTAAAAACTCATTAGCATGCTCAATACGCTTAGTACATTGGCGTTCAAAATGTTACCTTACCAAGAAACGGCATGGACAGCAGAATATTCCGCTGCCCAGCCGTAAGTTGGAGATCGCACTGGCTGCCAGCTACCACCACGGAGAAGCCGAACATGTCCGCGCCCATAGACAAGATGGTGAGGCTGAGGACTGCCAGCAAGCCGTATGTGTAGTGGCCATTGCCTGATCAAACACACAAGGAAATTCTGCGAATCAAAAAGTTACTTTACTCTGCAAAAATAACATTGACACAACAGCTTAGGTAATCGCGGGAAAACCTGATGTACAAATCTAGGATTTGTTGTAATATTATGTGTAAATTATTATGCAATTATTTGGGGATCTGAAGCAATTTCGTTCGTTCGAGAAGTAGGACGTCGTATAAGGGAAAGGGGATCTGACGCCCGCGCGGGGGTGTACCTGGTGCAAAGGTTATCCATCGCCATTCAACGTGGTAATGCGGCTAGTGTGGTGGGCACCTTTGCTCCAGGTACAACTCGTGGCGGAATTATCGATTAATTTAAGTTAGTTTGTTTTATTGTCTATATTTCATAAGTTTTGTATTATCGATATATTTCATAGTTTTAAGTGTTTTATTTTTATAAGTATGTCATGTTCACGTTAGATTTTGTATTATTTAGGTTTTTTTTTATTAACCTAATGGTTTTAATGTAGTTTACTCTAATAAAGTTTGTAGTTTGTGCCCTATGCAATAGGCCCCTGATAATTCTACAAGTTAGTTCAACTTGATCACATTCGGCATACTCGTAAAATTGGTAGACAAACCCCTGGGGGGCTACCACGACTTGCGAATGCGATTAAGTTTAGAACCTCATCCTGACTCGCGATGCGTCAGTTCCATAGAATAACAGTCAAGAACTGACAAGCGGAACCTAAACTGAATCCAAATTAAGAGACCATGGTAGCTCAGGCTACGTAGCTTACCTGCCAAAGCAATAGCCTCTTCATAAGTATATGTTTTGTCTTCCTTCTTCTGTGTAACTGTCCAAGCTCCAGAAATGTTTGCTTCCTTGTCTGTCACATCGTCCACAAATGCTTCATTTGTCGTCATGGTTATAAACTATTTTATTTGTATTTTATTCCGTAGTTGTTGTCGCACCGTGCGAGTCGTGACTGGCTTAATTGCCAAGTAGTAATTATTTAAAAGGTATATCTTTATCGGTAATGTTTGTTTTTAGCATCGGAAAGACTAACAATAAATATCTTTGCAGGCTTTCCCAAGAAGCTACTGTGTAATGAAATAACTATATAATTTGCATAAGGTTACTAGAACAACGATAAGTAGGTAATGTAGCCGTACCATGAGTTGGCAAGAATGGAGTGAAACCTAACGTAATCGACACTCGCCTACTGTAGGGTAGCACGGTACGAGTACCATCATAAGATGGTACCGTGTTTAATCGATTTCGATTACCGTGATTGCCATCAGGATGCTTAGCCAAGTTGTCAATCGCTAACGCTTAGTAGCGTATCGTAGTTTTCCCTCTCTGTCAGCCTTTTATATTAGTGCGACAAAGACAGCTACCTTTCGTTTACGATGAAAATTAACTAAATCTTCAAATTTATGAGAACAGATTTGTTCAATAAAATTGATAATTAATTACTGGTTTCGTTATATGTTGGAGAACTTGAATAAACAATGTTTTGTCATTTTACCACAATATCATTTTTTATATTAAAAAACACATGTCAAACATTCATAAATTTCGTCACTACACTCACTTCCTAACGGTTGTCATATCCATGTTTTCCAACATATAACGAAACCAGTAATTCATTATGCTTTTTTTAACAAATCTCTTCTCAGAAATTAGAAGGTTTGATTAATTTTCAGTACTTTGAAGGCTATTTTCTCCTAACAGGTTGAGTTTGGGCAGCTTAAAATACGTGTCCGTTATTTTAGACTACTCTACAACATAATATCAAAATAAATCAAATTGGAATCGAATAATTGGGTTCCCTTCCTTGTAAGGACGTCCACTGCTGAACATAGGCCTCCCCAAAGATTGCTACAACGAGCGGACTCCTACGACTTTCATCAGGCCACCAGTCCACCTTGTGGAGGGCCTACCCACGCTTTGCCTTCCGGTACTGACTTTGTTGAATTCTTGTCACTTATTATAGTTATTATTTACGGAAATAACATTGCGTTTTATTCCGTAATGCTTACAAAACAATATAATTTTCTCACGTGTATACATTTCTTTACGCAAATAGATTACTGAAGATTGCAGTTCATCTCATTTAAAAATGCGGACGATTTTAGCGCAAATAAATATAATCTTTACACATGAAATTTTGATAGTAAATGATAGGAATGTAATTGGGTAGGGTAGGTATTTTCATCATCATTTCATCAGGCCTAGCCAAGGTGCTAATCTGCAATCGTATACGATAAGCAATAAGTCACGTGACCATAATATTGTATGGAAATGGTCACATGACTTTTCGTTCGTATCTGTCATTCTCATAAATTTATTACTTATCACTTATGGTATACAGATACAGTATTCACTGAGAGCAAAATAACTGTAAGCACATAGATGTATTTATTTAAAAAGCGAGGTAATTTTAACTCATTCCGTGCTATTTTTAGTCTAATTTGAACGAATATTTACCCAAATATGTGCGTAGACATAGGTGTGTTTGCATAATTATAAACTTATTTAAATATCTTTATTTTACTAAATAATGCAATGTTAACATAAGATGTAACATAGGTGTATACCATCATCAGTAGAAAAAAAGTAAACAAATATGGCTAACTTTCCATAGCATTTGACGTCTTTGACGTCATATTATTATCTTGAAACTTGAAACACATTCGCAGATATTACATTATATTGTTACGTTATACCTTCGACCATATATAACATGGACGTCTAACGCCAGCTCAAAAATGCCCCCAAAACCAATTGATCAATTATGCCAAGATGGGCAGGACATAGCGCTTTTCGTGACACCGCGCTAATTCGGCGCAACATCTTTGACAAAAAATGTTTATTGAATATCGCCAATGAAAACTTTGATGGACCAATTACAACCATTTTTAAATGGCGGTTTAAGTTTTTATAGGTTGACATTCAAATTCATTGCCGTGATGCATTGAAGAGGGGGTGACACTTGTCAACTAAAATTCAGGACCGTTTTTGAAAGGCAATGTAGTATGGCGTGGCATGTTTTATTTGTTCGTAGCGTTATACTAATAAATATCCATAATTTTAATGTATATGATCAGCGGTTTAAGGTTTTTAGTTTTACCGACTAAGATTGTGTTCTAAAAATGTGTGATTATGGAATAATGCAAATTTTTAAGTTTGTTTAATTTTTTTAGATTCTCCTGACGAATAGTACCTATGTGTGTTTCTGTCCAGCCAGATACCGGCCGTCCAGCCAGACAAGGTCGATATCTAGTGGCGATGTGCATGTGCACCCATCATGTACCCAATTGGAAATTACATGTAGCTACATAGTTTGCGAGATACGAGACATTTTATGAGGGCCAGCTGGAGAGTACTACTCTGCAGCCGGACTACACCTGTGGCCTATACCACAAAACTTTACAAGCGTACAATTCTACAAAATTGTATAAATTCCCATACAAAAAGTTGACAATCTTGTAGAATTGTACGCTTATAAAGTTTAGTGGTATAAGGATGGCCCGATACTCACTAATATCGAGGATTTTAAGATATGACTCGAATATCAGACGAATGTACCCATGACAGACCACTGAACCAGTCTTTTTTTCGTTAAAAAAAGAGGTTACAATTTATTTTTAACACACTTAAAGTTTTTGCTTGTATGCTCTTGTTACAATAGAATTGCATTTTATTTTTAAATCAATGCTGAAATCTTAGATTTTTCGTGAACTTTTTTTATTAAGACCGGATAAAACAAAAGGAAAAACAAAAACACGATATATTATAATCAAATAATATAAGTATTCTTTATTATTAAATATACATTTAAATAAAACTATTTATACAGATTATATCGCGTACTAACTACATCCTGACGTTTCGAACACTAACCATAGTTCGTAACATATTTCATAAATCTTGGTATTCCAACAAAATATTACAAATAAAAAATCCATTGATATGATATTCCACATCTAATTGGTGACACCTACTTTCGGTCTGTTCTGACCAGAGAGCAAAAATTGTACAAAGCAAGCTCTTTGTTCACAGCATAGAATTTGAAAACCTATGATTTAAAATTGTAATGAATTAAGTCTTCTTTCTTCCATCGGCAGGCAGGAAGAACGATGCAACGAGACCAGCTGAAAAAAATGTCGTAGTTAATAAAATGTTGCTACAAACAGTAGGCGATTGCTATGCTGAATAAAACCTAATTTTTCCGTAATTTTAAAGATTTTAAAACTAAACGTGTAGGTTCATTTATATTTTTAACCGACTACAAAAAAGGAGGAGGTAGTCAATTCAATCGATAGGTATAACCGATTCCATATTGCATGCATTATATATTGCAGAAGTCGGTTGTTTTTTTTGTTTCGTGATTATACGTAGCACATTTTTATAACTAAAGCCAGGGCCAGATTTAGAGGTTGAGAGGCTTCGGAGCTACAAAGGATTGGAGGCCCCCTGGCCCCCACTTATTTTCCAAAGAAAGTAGACTAGGAGATTTTTTTCAGTCAAGTTTTTCGATAAGAATTTTTTTGTGGAAACAAGTATAGGATATTTTATTATTTAACAAACATATAAATATACATATAATCGGAAACGAGAATTATTTGTAATTAAATTTTAGCGTTAACGAACGGAATCTTCCGAGCTTTTTTCGCCGAAAAATCGTTGATGATTTCGCTGAAATCTAGTCCCCAGAGTAGATTACTTACAATACTCAAAAAAAATACTAATTGGAATTTTTTTTTTTTCGAGATCTCTATTGTGGGGGCCCCTCTGTCGTGGAGGCCCCGGGGCTGTAGCCCCCTAAATCCGGCCCTGACTAAAGCCTTATAAATGGGGTAATTGTACATTTATAAACAAAAAACATTTTGACGTAAATGACAAAAAAATAGCGACGCTGAAGCTGCGATAGCATATATTATTCCAAAAAGCGACTCTACCACCTACCACCCCCCAGCAGGACCTGGGGCAATTTTTTTTATCTATAATGTATGTTTCCTGTGTTAATACTTTTTCTTGTGTTTTTTTAAATAAATTCATTCTAAAAGCGACTAGACAAGTTCTTTCCGTGTACTTCATTTGGGTCGATTGCAAAAATATTGTACATAGTTAAGGCCTTAATCACAACAAAAATCACGATCGCGTCAATTTTGTTACGAAAGTTAGTCATACAAACTATGACGTATACTTTGTTCAGCAACCTTCGGCAGTAGTGAGAGGGGGCAAATTTAAAATACATAGGTTCGTATTGTTGATCGCTCACAGGACATTTGAAATTGTCGCCCATTTTCAGTGCCAAAAGTTGTTACACAAAATTTTACTTCGCTACACTAAAATTATGACGTTATTTTTTTTGCAATTGATCCATTTCGTAGTACCTATATAATTATTACTTTGTGTACTGTTATGTAGAGGTTGTATGACAATTTTCTACATTACTGGTTCCTTTTGGATAAATTCTATATAAATGAAAGTCATCAAATCTACATAATAAATAAAATAGAAAATTATGTCAATCACCCTTGCGAATCATTAAATAAATAACTACTTCTTCAAAGTCTATCCCCTGAGTCTTATTACATTACATTACACCGGCACCTCCTACAGTACTCACTGAAGATGTAGATAGTGAACCCGTAGAAGCAGTGTTGGCAGTGCGTCATGATGAAGGAGCCCAGGATATTGATGGCTGCCAGCGCGGACCCTCGGGCCACGATCACGCCCAGGCAAGCTGCCATGCCACTGGGAAATATAACTTACTCAGTTTTCAAACTTAATGAAACAATTGCGTTTTACGGCGCGTTCTGCGATTCCACACCGTATGCGTATTATGCGTAATTGCGTATAGGAAGTGTCCACGGAAAAAAACATGTCCAGTACTTAAAAAAATCAGGGCAAATTCACACCTTACTCTGTTAAAAGTAAGGTGTCCTTCTATAATTTGAATTGACTAGACATGTTCTTTCCGTGGACCCTTCATATTGAGTAATCAGCCATTACTACGTGAAAAAGAGAGCTATATCATTTTTTAAACACCTATAACTATATACTAGAAAGAACTGTTCTACAGTATTTAAAAATACTTTTATTTCATTATGTATTCGTTTTCAAAATGTCGAGGAAACAACATCAACAACGCATCCGTATTTTTCACAAACACGTAGAAAATTCCACGTTAGTTACAGGTACCTATATCGCCAAAAAACTAAAACTATCCTAAATCTACAATTTGTCGTGTAGGTATTCAAAGTTTCGTGAGCACTTGACAATTGATAGCAAGTCAGGAAGTGGAGGGCGAGAGTGAGTGAAGAAGAAACAAAAGGAAGAGAGTGATTTAAGGATGAACTCGTGATGTTACCAAAAAAGTTAAAATATCTCAATTCTATGTGCAAAAAGAAATACGCAAAGCATGGTTACGATCATATAAAGCCGCGACTCAAAACAAAACTATTCGATAATAAATGATTAGGAAAATTTTACAACATATTTTTTTCTGTGCCCCATTTTTGGCGAGTTAAAGCTTTAAAACAAATAGGTACTCACCGATATGAAGTTGGATATAGCTCAATGAAGTAAGAGAACACAATTCCCATTCCCAGTCCCGTGACCATAATCCCAATAAACAGCACGAAGCTGGCAACTTTGTTCGTAGTGACGATGACACCGATCCCAGACACCACGGCAAAAGATAAAATTGCCATCATCAATAGCTTCATGCGGCCTGCGAGACGGGACATCAGCAGGTTCATGAGTGCGAAGGAGAGGGCGTGGCCGACGCTGTATATTGTGGTGAGGTATTCCAGTTTGGGAGAGCAGGCGACCTGTGGGAAAACGTTTTGGTAAAGTTGTTCTTATAGCGACGGTTGACTGAGCGTTGGCAGTAAGAATACATTTGTCATTGCCCGAACTCTTCCCGCTGGTGTCATAAGAGTATTGATCGACTATGGGATTGAAGTGTCACTGACCATTTTTTGAAATAAGAGTGATGATGGGCAGCGGCGTTATCACAGTGCACACATTACTACAATCGCCAATCCACTTGCCCAGTGTAGAGATTATGGGCATTCACCTCTTTCTGCGTCCAAACGCTTAGGTAATAAGAGAGGGGATTCCAGCAGTGGAATGTTTATAGGCTGATGTTATGATGTTGTGGTACCACAGGCTGTTGTATACTAACCGGTTCATCACCATTGGTGTCCTGGGAACTGAGGATCATGTCGCACAGACCGCCTTTGTCAGCACCGTCCGACAATACTGCGTTCGCTATGAACGGGTACCACATTAGCAGGCTGTTGTTTCTGTGGATGAAATAGAAAAAAAGAACTTGGAGTTAACAGTGCAGGTCTAGCCAAGGTGCCATTTTGCAATCGTATACGATAAGCGATAAGTAATAAATGTATGAGGAAGACAGAAACTGCAATATGCCACTCAGCGTCAGCGACTGACAACTGGGCTACGCATTCAAGTCCATTATGACATCGTACATATCCTTGAAAAAAAAGGATAACATGGACGTCTAACGCCAGCTCAAAAATGCCCCCAAAATCAATTGTTCAATTGTGCCAGGTTGGGCAGGACATAGCGCTTTTCTTAACACCGCGCATATTTCGGCGCAACATCATTGGACAAACGGTTATAGAATATAGCTAATCAAAAGTTTGATGGACCAATCACAACTATTTTTAAATGGCGGTTTAAGTTTTTATAGGTTGACATTGAAATTCATTGCCCTGCATTAAAGAAGGGGTGACATTTGTCAACTAAAATTCAGGACCGTTTTTGGAAGGCAATTTACTATGGCGTGCGGCTTCCATGTTTTATTTGTTCGTAGTCACTATATCTGTATTCGTCTGCAATACGTACACGCTGTAAAGAATAGCCGTGATGTAGTAGAGCTGCAAGGTCCTCCACAGCAGCGGCGGCCGGAAGAGTGGCGCCGTCTGCTGCCACAGCGAGCGCAGCAGCGGCTGCCCCTGCGCCGGCGCGCTGTCCTCGTTCAGGATTATTTTCTTCACCTGAAGTAGAATCATAAGAGTGGATCAGAAAGTGGCGTCTTTAGAAACTATATCGAAAGTGAGTTTCTAAGGAAATGACGTACGTGACGTACGTCCACCTAAAGTATAGGCGCTATGCCGCTCATCCACTCTGTGTCGATTTGTTACTTATTTTGTATTTAATGCAAATCAATGTAATTCTAACATTTTTTTTTGTATTTTATTTCACTTAGTTAAAGTTATTCAATAAATTAATATTAATGGGTAAGTAGCTGCCCGTTTTGTAAATAAAATACCTACATGTATCGGAATTCTTTTTAATGAAAGGTGTGAAGTAGGTACCTAAATAGGTAATTAAAATCAAATCACACCTACTTCTAGCCCTCTGACATTGCTGCGCCGTTGAAGGCTGTTGAACGTAAATACTTTATTTTTATTCCATCTCCGTATCCGTAATGTGATATTCAATAAAATTATACTTTATTATTAAAATATGTCACATTTATAAAATGCGGTGGTCAGATCATCATCATCATAATCATCATCATCATATCAGCCGAAAGACGTCCACTGCTGAACATAGGCCTCCCCCAAAGATTGCCACAAAGACCGGTCCTGCGCCACCCGCATCCAGCGGACTCCTGCGACCTTCACCAGGTCATCAGTCCACCTTGTGGGGGGGCCTACCCACGCTACGCCTTCCGGTACGTGGCTGCCACTCAAGAACCTTCCCGCTCCAACGGCCATCGGTTCTACGCGCTTTGTGCCCCATACACATAGGTGGTCAGATACTCACAGGATATTCATCTTTTCCGCCATTCCTTTTCCAGATTTTCTGCAACAGCTGCACTGCCTCGTCTTCTCTCCCAGCATTCGCCAAAAACTTGGGGCTCTCGTAAAAGCAGTGCAGCGCCAGAGCACAGATCCCCATCGGCATGGCCAGGACCAGGACCAGGAGACGCCAGGGCATGAGGTTGATGAAGCCCAGGTCGACTGAGAACTCCATGTCCAGAATGAAGTAGCCCACCACTGGGAAGTTGTTAAAAATAGTAATAAATAAAAATAAATAAATATTTAGGGACGTTTTACACAACTAGTCCCACGGTAAGCTCAATTAAGGCTTGTGATGTGGGTACCAGGCCACGATATATACACCGTGATCTCTAATAACCCGAAAGATTTTAACCACGCATTTTTGTTGTAAAAACAAACAAAAAATATATTTTGGCGAAAAAAAAAATATTTTGTAATTGTTTTTTCAATTGTTATTTAATTTTTGAATGTATTTTAACATAAAAAGTAAAAGTTATTCATGAAACTAGCACTTACAATGAGTGTTAAGGTTTTTTTTACAAAAACTTCATTTTTAAAAGGTTTTATTTCTCACTTTTCGACATCTATTAATGAGGTTAGTGAGACTATTCTCCATAATGGCACCAACGCCGTTAAAAAGACCTTTTGTACCGAGTTAGAATTAGAAAATATGTTTTTTTTTAATTGGTAATAACTCTGAAACTAGGCGATATCCAAAAAAGTTTATACGACATTATAGTTTCTAAATGTGGTCAAGAACACAATGTTAAAATCTTTCGGGTTATTAGAAATCACGGTGTATAATAGATAGATACATATGTATAGATACTTAAATACATAGACAGCCATGACCAAGGATCAAACATTTGTGATAAATAAATACACAAAGAATGCACTCGCCGGGATTCGAACCCGGAACCTCCAGCTTCGTAGGCAGGGTCACTACCAACTAGGCTACGGAGGCTGATAAATAAAACGTTTTAAGATGCGAGTTGATGCAATAGCTGTCAAAAGTCACTGTACAAGCCCTGCCTGTGCCTGTCTCTTCTGACGCCATTTATGGTGCTGTTCTAAAACATCATATATTTCTCTATATCCATTTAAACTTTCAGAATTATCGGTCATTTTTAAACTTATGTTTAATATTATCTTGACGGGCATGACGTTATACCCGTGGACGGAGGCAGGCAGTTAAAGGTGGATTTAGACATTTTAGACCAAATGCGTTCGTTATACAAAACGTGATTCGTCGGAAATCGTTAATTTCGTAGTGTGGGGGATAGAATGAGCGAATGCTCGTTTGATTTAAATGCACCTTTGCGCGATTAAGTCTCGTTTATTGTTAAAATACCATCTTTCGCTCTTTGACATGGTAGTATTCTATATCATCAAATTGTGCTTGTTACACTCTGTTTGATGTCGGAGCACCGTTACAGGGGCCTATCAAGACGGCTGCCAGTCACTGCCTGCCTCGACAACAGTGTAATCATAGTAGGGGGGTTACCATGACGTACTAATGCGATTCAGTTTAGGTTCAGGGAAAGGGACTAGGAGAGAAAGGGAGAGGTATACGACTCGTATAGCCTTGTCCCTTTCTCTCGACCTAAACTGAATCGCATTTAATATTTTGGATAGATCTGTCACGTCAACCTTCATCAACATAACTCGTAAGTATTTTCCATTTAATTTTCGATAGTCTCTATAAGCCTGCTACGACCGGTTTACGGATATCTATTGTTGTGCCCGTGAATGTGTTGCAGGTGACCAAACCCAGGTCATAAGACCGGGCTTTTTAATTAGGCCCGTGGAACAAAAAAAAAAACAAATAATAAAAAGTTTATTTTCAGATAGCGTGCTTCAGCCGAACCACAGCTTGGTTTGTTTGTTGAGAGAGGCTTTTATTAAATATTGATGTCATTTAGAATTAACTACAGTTGTACCTTAGCTTTGAAGAGTCTGCCTGAAAATCTTGAAAGGGTCTGCCTGAAAAAATTGGTAACTAATACAGACGCCACCTTTATAACTGGCAACAACAATAGTAGACATTTAACAAGCAATGTAATAAAAATATATGACCAGGGGCCTATTTCTCGAAAGCTTGTAACTTGTAATACAAGTGGAAGTCTCCTTTTAACATTATTCATTAGATAAGGAAGTCGGCTTGTATTACAAGTTACAAGCTTTCGTGAAATAGGCCCCAGAGCTAATTTTTATTTCATTTTGATGAAACGATCCTATTGGTTTCATCTGGCCCCAACTCCAAAATCCAAATCTTTTGAACAATAAAAGTACCTAAATATTATAAGTTTGTATATAGAAGCGCCTGCGTATTTTCTGTATTTCTACACAGCTCACAATATGCTATGAATGTGAATTATGTTCAAATTAATAATAAGCAGGCGTTTGCACAATTCTCAATTCGGTATTACTTTTTAGCAGCTCTTTGAATTTGATTGTGCTTAATACACGTAGGTATAATCTTTCACCCTTTAGACCGCTATTAGATAAAACTTGAAATGCACCTGTCCACCTGACATGTAGAAGAGATTAAAGTAAGTAGAGTTAAGTATCATAGTGTTTTTCGTATGTCACTCCCCCTCCTTGATACTTTGCCTATTTCAGACATCATTACATCATGACATTAATCTCTTAAATTTTATATCTCGGCAAGCGTAGCCAAGATCGAGCAGCAGCCTCGAGCCTGCAGTCGTATACGATTAGCTATACGTGATAATTGTACAGGGTGCTCGCGAGGAACCCGCATAATTTTAATGCTGAATTCCTGAGCATATTTAGAGTATTTAAAATTTCCTGGATTCGGCTTAGTTCCAGAGATAATTAACCTTTTTTCGGAAAAAGTTTTACGACGTAACTCGTCATAAAACTTCTTTTTGTTTTGCTACCACAATGTGTTCTAATTCTAATATTACCACACCTTTTGCCTGACAATCAAAAAATAAGAATAGACTTGACGAAAAAACCTGTCCCTAAAAAAAACATTAAAAAATTAATTTTAACTAATTGTTGTTATGATAAAAAGTATTGAAAATGTTAAAAAGTATTCAAAAAGTCGAAAAAAAAAATGTTTCTTTTTTGTGCAATTTTATTTGACATTTGGTCTCATAATATTTTTTGTTTGTTTTGATGTCTAGAATGCATAGTTGAAATCTTGCGGTTTCCTCGCGAGCACCCTGTATAAGAATGACATATTCGTACGAAAAGTTACGTGACCATTTCCACTTTTCGTTCGAATCTGTCATTCTTATGTATAGATTTATTACTTATCGTTTATCGTACCTATACAATTGCAGAATGCAGAATGATATCTTTGCTAGACATCGTAGAGTTTAAAGAACACATTGCTCGAATTTTGGCGCATATTTGGCATAGTGTGAGCTCTTGACGTATAGGTACTTACTACTTACCGATAAAATCTCCGATGCCTATTGTAGTCGTAAATTATCTAGGCATTGACACAGTGTTATCTTAAGTGATTGCTGTGACCACAAAGGTAACTGACATTATTTCAGAATTTCAGGTAATCTAAGATTGTTGTATCATCTTCGTCTACAGATCAACATCCGAGTTTGTTTTTTGATAACGTCGTCTAAATAAAATAAATGTTTGTAGTCTTTTATAAAGCCACTGTTTTTTACGGCAACTCATCGTTAGTATGAATTAATACGGAGCATTTACAACTCTGTGAAGATGGCATTTGCAAGTGCCGAAATATCGGGTGCTCAACATCTCAAATTTATATCACCCATGGTAACGAGTATGGGGTATGGGGTATGTAAATGTTTCTCAGCGCGGTGTTGATCGTTGCTTGCTAGTAATAAAGTTACAAAATGTTTAAAGGGGCTACCCTACCATACAAAAACCATTTGCCGTATCCTATAGGACAGAAAGACAGACGGACAGTTACCATAAGTATTCCTTTTGTATCTTTCTGGTACGGAACTCAAGAAACACACTTAGGTACTTCTTTGATATTTATAAGCCCGTTTGTATACAAGATGACCGAAAATACATGCATTTCTGTTTTATCAATGTGATTCCATAAACACATTGATAAAACAACATTAACATTGATTGGTATTATAATCATAACATGGTAGGGAGTTTTTGGACATTTCAGAAGGATCATGAATCAAAACTTTGAAATTACATTAAGTACGGTCATTAGGGGACAATTCTAAGTCCCAAAAATTACTTGTAATTTTTTTGGCTACCCTGTCTATGAAGCTAGAGTTCGTGGGTTTAAGCCCTGGCAGAGAACTTCTGAAAAAGATTTTATCTACTTTTGAATGACGTCTTCGATATTGATGAAAATTGGTAGGCTGGCAGAGTCAATGATGCTGAGCAAGATCCACTACATTTCCCAAAATGTCCTAAAATGATTGTATGAAACGCTTCTTTTTTATTTCCAGACATGTATCTGGTAATAAATATACAAAGTTTTTGATAAGGTAAGAATAATTTGGAGGTGGGATTATTTGTATGGTCATCCCACAAATGTATTAACCGACCACTCACCAAAGTAACTGCTAGGCGTGAGCATAAGCACGCTGGTCATGACTAGCATGTATTTGCCGCGCACGCGCTGCGCGCTCGACTCCCCCAGCAGCGCGTACGTCGCGGACTGCGCGCAACTGCAACTGAATTTTTTTGTGCAAATTATTAATTTGTGGTAAGTCGGAAACTGTTTGTGACGATCTTCTAAGTTAAATCGGGAATGACCCCGCCTGCCAGTCTTCGCCAGCTACCACAAAAGTGATGCCATCAGAGAGATTCGATCCCAGCGGCCCTTCTCTGTCACTTCAACGAAGGTGTCATTGGAGTGACATAAAAAATCCTCTATGTTTATCATCTATATGTTTGGCATCACTTTGTGTATTTGTCACGAAAATATTTGTTCCATAATCGTTTTTGTTTTCCAAATTTCTATGTATTTAAGCATTTATCTATTACATAATAATATCATCAGCTTAGTAACCACAGCACCTGACCTTTTGTTAGCAATAGATTGACTTGTGAAGTCTCATGAAAGTCATGAACTTAGCAGCGTAGTAAGTTACGCTACGCTCGAGCTACGGCTTATGATTAGATTACACATTTCTTACCAACTTGTGCTCAAGAACTTGAGTACGGCCAGCATGATCCAGTGAGGAGACACGGAGCTGATGATTGCGGCCACGAAGCCGCAACTCATTGCCAGGAGAAGACACTTTCTTCGACCCTTTGTGTCGCTAAAGTAGCCCCATGGGTATGACATGATTATTGGACCTGGAAGCATCGTTACTATAAAATTTGTGATACGGTAATAAATTGGCCGTTATTATTCCCAACTCTTCCCGTGGTATTGAAAGGTAACTGACCAATTCACTACCAATTGACTCGTCAAGTCATCATTCAGCCTATCTCAGTGTACTGCTAAAAGTATGCCTCTCCTTCCATTAATGCGTATTGCGTATAGCCGAAATAGGAGGTAGATGCCCATAATCGCCAAGCTGGGCAAGGGACCAATTGACTATTTATTGAATATTGAAGATGGGCAGCAGCATCATCATAGTCGACACACAACTGAAATCACCAATCCGCTTGCCCAGCGTAGCGTAGCGTAATTTACCTCCTAATTCCATACGCCTATGCACTAGGAAGGAGAGGGGGCTATCATACATAAGCCTATCTCAGCCTATTGCTGGCCGTAGGCCTCTCCTATTAACTATGTGTACAGACGCATTATGAGATAAATGCCCATAATCGCCACGCAGGGCAAGCGGATTAGCGTTCGCTGTAATTTGTCCACTTTGATGACGCTGCTGCCCATAAGAATCAAAGAATGCTCAGTGACACTTCAATCCCTTAGTCGGCTCTTACGACACCCGCGGGAAGAGTTGGGGTGGTGACACACGATCAGGGGGGGCTATATGTACATAGCGAGAATATGTTTGAATGTTAATGAGTGAATAAGTTTGCACGAAATTTATTAAGTCAAAATGTAACCTTACCAAGAAAAGGCATGGACATCAGAACATTACGCTGCCCAGCCGTGAGCTGGAGATCGCACTGGCTGCCAGCTACCACCACGGAGAAGCCGAACATGTCACAGCCCATGGACAAGATGGTGAGGCTGAGGACTGCCAGCAAGCCGTATGTGTAGCGACCATTGCCTGAGAAAACGCAGAAGATGTAGTCGTTATTGTAATTAAAAACGATTTCGATAACCTAATTTGAGTAACTGAGAATACCGAAGTCTTCGAATATTCTCATAGAACGCTCTGTATTCTAACGTTTCTATTCAAATTAGGAAAGTATCAATTCGCGAGCATTGTGAGAGATTTTAACCACCACGTATCCTGGACTTCAAAATAAACAAGAGAAATGTGAATAAAAAAAATGCTAGTGACTATTTATAGAATTTTTTAATTTCAGCATTGGCAGTGTCAAATCATAGCAAAAATTAGTCAACAGTTTTATATTATTTTTTATGACAAGCTGTTCCATTAAGTACGAGTATTTCTTATTTTTTGATTTTCAGACATATGGTAATAGACATATGGTGGTAGCATTGTAATAAAAAAATAAGTTATATCACGAGTTACGAGGAAAAACTTGTTTAAAAAATTTGATTAAAGGAACCAAGCAGAATCTAGGCAAGTTTATAATAATAGTAAAGAATCTAAATAAGGTAAGGAAGACATCATTAATATCTCTCGCAATGCTTGCAAGCACCCTGTAGATTTATATAATAACAAATGATAATAAGCTAATAAACATGTTAAAAATGATAAGACATCATATTCTTGAAATTGTATTATTCCTATATTTTTATTTTTACATATTACCTCAACTAGGCACTTGTCAACTATCAATAATATTACGTAATAAGCATTAAGGCTTAATCTTGAAGGAGATTGTTATCAATATAAATTTGTATAACATTTTTTCCGAGTAAAGCTATCACATTATTTCGGTATTGATAAGCCTAGTATAGTAAGCGATTGGAGTTTACGAGTATGTTTTAATCGGTCTTTGTTTTCAAAACTGTACAAATTTATATACATGAGTTGAAGGTGATGCGTCGAACTATACTGTGGCTCAGAGATTCAAAAAGGATCAATCAGGAAGAAAATGCTATGAAAGGGACAAATTCAATTTACCGCGTTTCAAATTGTGTCATTCATGCCGCGACAGTATCCATACAGCAACTAACAGACTCTGAAAGATGTGCTGCTTGTGCTATGATGGCTGTCTCGAACATAGGCCGCTTCCTGTCAGTATTTTTAAGTATGTTGACACAGTCCGCGTCTACACTGTCGCCCCAGCGATAGAAATTGCAGATTCGGATGGAATCAGGATCACGACAGAGCCAAAAAAAAGTTTTCATCCGTTAGTACGAAAAAATAATACACACTTATTTTTCGTTTTGACAATAATCTAAAAATTTACAAAGATAAAGAGCGTCATAGTTCAGCAATTCTTTTTATTTTTGCCACTAAAATGAAATATGAAATTTTAGGTAAATTTTATACTCTTTCTACTCAGAATGACAAGCCGATTCCATTTCCGTCGAAAAAAAAAGTGTCCCATGATTTTTTTTCTTATTGTGTTACTATTTTCCATACACCTTCTATGGCGGTAACACAAGAGGATATTAGAAATATGTATGAAATTTTTGGGACAGTTTTTTTTTCGCCGGAAATGGAATCAGCTCGTGATTCTGAGCAGAAATAGTATAAAATTTACCCAAATTTTCATATTTCATTTTAGTGGCAAAAATAAAAAGAATTGCTCAGTTCAGAAGTGGGACGAGACATAATACTAGGTTGAAATTGTTACGTGTGACGTCATGTGACATTTCAAATGGATATAATATCTCTGTAAAAAGATATGATGTTGATTTATACTTTTCGATACTGTCTGGTCAAGAAAAAGTAAGGCGTCATGCTTATGCGCTAGGCTTGTATGTATTTAATTTTACTACGCGGAAGAGTTTGTATTCCCGAGATACTACATACGATAAGAAATCTTGACGTGGCCCCGCGGTACAAAAGGCGGGGGCACCGGCTGTAGCTGATGGCCAAGCGACGCGCGCGCACCTGTTTGTTGCGCACGCGCGAGGCGCCTTGGACGAGAGACGCACACTCAACCGATTTGCCGATCGAATTGATTTATTTCATTGTTCTGAGAGCGAATTTATGGTTTGCGCAGCGTTGCCAGTGCGGATCTTTTTTTCCAAGTTCAAATCAGACCATTTCGGATCCTCATAAATTATCCCCATTTATCATACCCTAAAAAATATCCGGTTTCCAGTACTATAGAGAAGCCCGAACAAAAGTCTAGCGGAGCATTGTGAAAGTTTTTGGATCTTTTTTGCAGCAGACATCGGAGGAGCATCGAGCTGGCAACATTGGATTTGTGTTACTGTCACCTATATCTATATAATAACGTTTATGTCTAAAATGTGAATAGCTTCCGCGAGGGTAAGTTTTTCAATATAGGACAAACTAGGGGCCCAGTGGATAGCGGCCAGCCAGGCTCGGATTTTAAGCAAGAAGTGGTAACACCATATTATTGGTTGATGATCAAAGAATATTTTGTAAGGTAGTATTATTAAATACATTTCACTGTGTAGTGTCACAAATTTAATATAGAAAATAGGCTTAATTGTTTTTTTTCCGCATACATAATAACGATATCAACACAAATTATTGCGTTACTTCTACAACTTTCTATTGGAGACGGGCCGTTTGCATGTTTGATAAACTGACAACTTGGATATAAAAGCAAGCATCAGAAAATAGTAGGTACATTTCCTAACTAGAGCGGGAAAACTTTTTTTCGGCGAGGGTGAAAGTTGGAGCCCGAGTGAAACGAGGGCGACAATCACCAGAGTAAAAAAAAAGTTTTTGCACGTGTAAGGGACAATTTTTTTCATAACAAGTGCGTCAAAAAGAGAAATTACCGCGCGCGAAGCATGAGCAAAGTTCGTTTTTGCGCACTGGTAAGAAAAAATCTTTATACTTAAGTACCTTCTTGCTTTTATCGTCGACTTTTTATTAGTCCTTTCATTAATTCCGCATTAAGACGAATCTATAAGGTAAAAATGTCAGATGGTACGTCGTCTCGATCTCGATCCTAAGTCCAATGCCACTACATCATCACCATTAGACCAGCTCCATGATTATGCCTATTGCATTCACATTTGATTTACACCCGTATACAAAATTTCAGCTTAATCGGTAAATTTAGCTCACCCGATTTGATTAACATTAAAACGTCGGAAAAGGTGAAAGTAGGTAAAAAAAACTTTTAAAAACGTTTGAAGTAAAATAAAAATCATATGAGAACAAAAATACAATTTAGTCATGAAACGAGTTCTTATAGTATCTAACTAACTAAACTAGTTTATTTCATTTTAATTAGATAATTTATTTTAGTTTTAATTCTATTTCAATGATTATGTTTACCTTTTAAGAAATTCGTTTCGTGTATATATTATAGTGAAATATACTATCTGAACAAAAAAAATTATTTATTTTATCTACTTTGTGTTTCTAATGGAAACCAAGAATTATATGATGAGTATGACGACAAAGCTTTTTTATGTATTGAGGCCTCTCTAATAGAGGACAGTCATGCCTAAACGCAGGATTAAATGATAAGCCTTAAAAATGTTTAGAGTTACTAATTATAATCTCATAATGTTTATCAAAACATCTATTCTGTGCCGAAAATAGTCCAAATCTGGGACCCATGTATTAAGTATTATGCAATAGGCTCCTGATAATTTTGCAAGTTAAACTTAATTTGATCTCATGTCAGGAGGCCTACATGTAAAACGGGGCGGCCTATGATCGTAGCTTACCTGCCAACGCAATAGCCTCTTCATAAGTATATGTTTTGTCTTCCTTCTTCTGAGTAACTGTCCATGCTCCAGAAATGTTAGCTTCCTTGTCTGTCACGTCGTCCACAAAAGCTTCATTTGTCGTCATAGTTATAGACTAAATGTTTTATTTCGTATATTTATTCCGTAGTTCCTGTCGCACCGTTTGAGTTGTGACTGGCTTAATAGCGAACTGTGGTAATTATTTAAAAGGTACTTTATCGGTAGCGTTTGTTTTCAGCAACGAAATGGCAAATACAGATGGCTTTTCCAGGGTTTGCCAAGAAGCTGCGTAGTCAAAGAACCATATAAGGTTAATAAAGAGTAACCTTATCCCCAATCGAAATTTTAGCATGTTCTAGAGTTCCGAGTGGGGATAAGCAGGTGTGACAGCTTATAGCTTATCTATAGACTGGCTACATGGGTGTTTCCACTGTCGTAGAATTATCGTAAGAAGGGGCTATGATGACCGCGTAGTTTTCATGTTGCAACAGATTCCTTCGCGATAAATTCTATTTTGGGCTATTATTATCGTATACTCAAGATGACAAAGCAAGGTAATTGATGGAAACTGCTTTGCATTTTATTACGCAATATTTATAATGAAACATCATTTTAAATATACGGATTTACGGCAAATATACTTTTTAGTTGGCACTAGCTATTTAATATTTTGATTTTAGCATTGTAACAAAAGGAACAGAAGGGGTGAGAGATCGGACGTCGTCCAGGCACTTAAGTCCTTTTCTTGTAAACAATTTCACCAAATTCATCAAATTCGAGCTGTCTTCCTGAATTTTTTAAGAAATGGAAGAGGATGGGACAGCTTTTTTAAAATTTTTTGAGCGATTACTGACTTAGAAACCTTACAGTTAGTTTTAAAGATCGGGAGAGAAAGTAGATGTGTAGAAGTTACTAAAACAATATTTTTGACATTAGGTTTTTGAAATTTACATACAATAAGTAGTATGCCTCAGTCGACTGGTTCGTAATATAAAGATTTCCCTTTTATCGTGTAATGTAAAATGTCCTTCACAATTAAATATTCTTGGAAAAAATGGAAGAGTACGACTTGTCAGTGTCATGTGGCGCACTGATAGTCCAAAATACAAAAGTAGTATCTTTTTCCTGATATCAAACAAGATAAGATAGGCGCCGGACATTACGCAGAATATCCTAGGATCCCGTCGTACAGTGTAGGACTGCTCCAATCTTTTATATCATCATCTTTATAATCAGCCTAAATCAGTTCACTGCTAGACAACGGCCTCTCCTTAGCCTATGCGTACACTGAAAAAAATATTTACCAAAGTGACTTAGGTTGGTTATATTACGAGGAAACTTTGATATATGTAACAAATCCTTGCTATCAAATTTACAAAACTAAAAAGGTTGAAGTCGATACCAGAGTTCTAGTTAATTCAACAAAAAACATTGTACATTGTACCAAACAACTGGTGAAATCAACAAAAATCAATCAAATTAATTTAGTAGAATGCCAACCAAAAAGTTTGGTAAAAAAAAAATTGAGATAGGAAAATCAACAGACAACTAATCAACCTTAATTTCCGGTTAAAATTACGCAAGATCTGATAAATCCAACTTAGCATTTTTTTCAGTGTATACCTACCCATAATGGCCATGCTGGGTAACCGGGTTGGTAATCGTAGTAGTGTGTCCACTATGAGACATGATGCTGCTGCCCATCATCAATCTTAGATAAATCAATGAAGTGTCACTGATCTCTTACATGCTGAAGAGGAATTTCTTTCCGCCAACGTTCCAGCTGTGGTATGAGGTCCCTGCCGAGGTTTTCTCAAGGGACTACATTGTATGGGGTTCTTCGAAAAAGAATCTAAAGTTTTTGAAGAGATAATGTGGATGTGTTGTTTATTCAATTAGCTAAATAAAACTGTCTTAAAAAAATAACATGAAGTCATCCTTTAGCAACATAGACAGATCTATAGGTACGATATTTAAGGTACTTTACTTACATGTCCCATAGTTTTGAGACGCCCTGTATATCTCAATATTATGGTCGTGCCTTGCTCATAGATGCTATCACTTTTCGGTTAATACAGTCATAATCCTTTCGCTTCGGCTTTTCACGGAAACATTTGAATTCATATTGATTGAAGTTTCGGTGAAAATGAGAGTTTAAAAAAAAACCCGAATACCTGATTCTTTCAGATCTGGACTCATTCTAATCAGAATCAATATCTGATTGGATCTAGACAATAAAAAATAATGTCTGAAAAAAAAACCACATACCTTCACGTTTTTTGTGTAAACTTACAACGAGCGTCACGTAACGGAAACTCAAATTTTGTGACATATTTTTTTATTATCTAGACGAAATTAGCTTGTGATTCTGATTGGAATGAGCCCAAACACGTTCAGATCTGTAAAAATCATGTTTTCGGGATTTTTTTTGGAAAACACCCTAACACAAAGCGTAAGACAGTTCACTACATTTGTACATTATCAATTTATATAACACTTGATGATGCGATAAAGATGATAACGTCGAATGATGCGATCATCAGCTACCTAAACTAAGTTTTCGTAATAATTAGATAATGTACAGGGCAATTTCAAGCAAGAGTATAATGGAATTAAGTGACCAATTTCTCATGTGTTTCTTTATTTTATTAATTGTGCAAATTAGTAATAAATTTACATCTAAAACGACAGAAAAGTCTTTGGTTCCGTAGTTTAGGACGGGTGCAACCAGATGAATCTCTGCAAGGGCAGCGGCAGCAGCAGAGGCGGCCGAAAAATCTAAGGTGGGAAGGTAAAAATACAGAGGTCTCGGCATCGAATTTCGTTCCTTTAGCGTTAAAAACTTTGGTCCGTGGGGTCGTAGCGCTTTGAATCTCTTCAAAGACCTATCTAAGAGATTTAGATACGCCACGGGAGACCCAAGAGCTGGCTTCCTCGCTTCTTCGCTCAATGCATTAGCTTGGCAATCCAGCGAGGAAATGCTGCCAGCGTTCAGGGTACCATGCCGCAGGGGCCTGTTTTAGATTTATTTTAGTTTTTATCTTATTTTAGTTTGATATTTAAAATGTTGTTTTGTACGTAATTGTCGTTCGTTTCAATGACATATTATATCCCCGCATAGAAAAGCAAAAAATAATAATGCGGCGCTAAAATAATATAATATCGCCATTTTAATTTGCCTAACGATAGACCTGACACCTGTACATACTAGTAGACCACCTGCAGATAATATCACGAGATTAAAAAAAGAGTGGATTCGTAACTTATAAAAATATATTTAAATAGTGGATAATCTTATCTTTATCTTTACTGATATTATTCTAATCAGCCTTGTTATGTTTTTTTCCTTCCGTCGGCAGGCAAGAAGAACGCTGCCACAATTCCGCCTGTAACAAAAAATCTTGTTAAATGCTATCATGTATTCAAGTTGACACTACTTCTAACAGGCGTTCGTTTTTAGGGTTGCGTAACCAGATGGCAAAAAATGAAACCCTTGTGGATCAGGTAAGGGCTTGTCTATTAATCACGTATGAAGAAAAATCACCAATTATCACCATAGGGGAGGGGGGGTCATCGGACAAATCACGTGTAATTTTTTGGTACTCGTTGCTGAAAAGCATTTTCTTAAAACACTTTTTAAGTATAAACCAGATGTCAAACCCTAAAGTGAGTTTTAAGACTTCGCTAACATATACCTCGTAGTTGGCAATAAAGTTTTGTCCCCATCACGTGTGTTTCATAAAGTACGTAAATTGAAGTTGTATTTAAGTTGGCAATAAATTACACGTCGTATTGGCTAGGGAGGGTGGGGGTGTCCTGAAAATATCACCAAGTATCACCATGGGGGATGGGGGGGACTAAAATAGGCCAAAGTCGTATGACGTGATTAATGGACAAGCCCTAAGTGTGTATTAGGTGTGTATCGAAGATCCGCAGGCCTAGCCAAGACCCCATCGTACTAATACATACGATAAGCGATAAGTAATAAATGTACGAGGACTGCGACCATAATTATATGTATAACATGGACGTCTAACGCCAGCTCAAAAATGCCCCCAAACACAATTGTTCAATTGTGCCAAGATGAGCAGCACATAGCGCTTTTCTTAACACTGCGCACATTTTGGCGCAACATCTTTGACAAATATTAATAGAATATAGCCAATCAAAACTTTGAAGGACCAATCACAACTATTTTAATGGTGGTTTAAGTTTTTATAGGTTGATATTGAAATTAATTAGCGTGATGCATTGAAGAGGGGGTGACACTTGTCCACTAAAATTCAGGACCGTTTTTGTACGGCAATTTAGTATGGCGTGCGGGTTCCATGTTTTATTTGTTCTTAGTACGAGGATGACAGAGTCGAATGAAAAGTCACGTGATCGTTTCCATACATTATTATGGTCACGTGACTTATGGTTTATACGATTGAAGAATGACATCTTCGCTAGGCCTACAGCTATCTTCGATACATTAAATCCATAGTCTACAATTTTGTTTCGTCACGCAATGTTCACTGTATATATATTCAAGGAAAAGACTCACTGAATATGTAAGCGGCGAATGCGTAGAAACATTGGTGGCAGCTTGACATGATGAAGGTGCCGAGGAAGTTGATGGCAGCAAGAGAACCTCCGCGGGCCACGATCACAGCCAGGCAGGCTGCCATGCCGCTAGGAAATAAATAAAAAATATATGTCATCATCATCATTCTCAGCCTAGATATCAATGCTGGACAATGGCCACTCCTTACGGCGCATTTAAACCAAACTAGCATTCGCTCATTCTATCCCCCATTCTACGAAATCACCGAATTTCGACGAATTACGTTTTGTGTAACGAACGAATTTCGTAGAGTGGGGAATAGAATGAGCGAATGCTCGTTTGGTCTAAATGCACCTTTAGCATATGCGTATGGACGCATTGCATTAGGAGGTAAACGCCCATAATCGTCATACTGGGCAAACTGGTTGGCGATCGCAGTACTGTGTTTACTATAAAACTATAATTTTAATGATGTTGCTGACGATTTCGATAAATAAATGGTCAGTGATACTTCAATCCCTTAGCCGAGTCTTACGACACATTTGATAGTGTCCTTTGTTATGGATTAAATAACGCTAGGTATCAAATGTGTTCCGTGTCACTTTATATACAGAATATCAACTCCCTGCTCTTGTCACAATTTAGATACTCCTATCACATCACATCATCAGCCTATCTCAGTCCACTGCTGGACGTAGGCCTCTCCTGTATGCTGTGCGTATAGACGCATTAGGAGGTAAATACCCACAATGCCAGCGTGGCGCAAGCAGATTTGCGATCGCAGTAATCTGTCCACTATGATGACGCTGCTGCGCATCATAAATCTTCTATCAAAGAGAGGTCGCTGATACTTCAATCCCTTAATCGGCTCTTACGACACCCGCGGGAAGAGTAGAGGTGGTAGCAAATGTATTCTTACAGCCGTCACCAAACGACCGATACTATATATTTTATGCAAATTGCTAAGCTCTTTCTTACCGATTGTCATGGTAGAATGCTAATGCGATTCTATATGGCACCCCCACTAACGGTAAAGTGGGTGACGCCGCAGGGGTTTTTAGTGGGTATTCTCCTCAATGAGTGAGTCCCACATATCACCTCCATAGGGGCCACCTCTAAACCCAGGAGTGGATGCGTTAAAGCATTCTTCCCTGCGAAAAAAAGCCCTTACCGGTATGACGTCGGATACAGCTCAATGAAGTAAGAAAACACGAGTCCTGCCCCCAGTCCCGTGATCATGGTCCCCAGAAACAGCACAAAGCTGACCAGCTTATTGGTGGTCAGGATGATGCCAACACAGGAAAATACTGCCACCCCCAGGATGACTATCATCATGAGCTTCATGCGGCTGGCGAGACGGGACATTAGTCCATTCACGAGTGCGAAGAAGACGGATTGGCCGATGCTTAAGAAGGTCGTCAGGTATTGGAGTTTTGATGTGCAGGTGACCTGATGGATAAGATAAGAGAGTTACATATTTTGATCAGATTTCGAAGACATGGGAGTGGATCGGAACGTAAAATCGGCTTAGTAGCAAGTACCAACTGTAAGGTACCTTATACAAAAAATTTCGCATTTCAGTATCGTCTCTGTAGTGCAATACAATACCAATCGGCACTAATGTATTCTCGGACCATTTTGAGGATTGAACTGAATCAATGTTATCCAGGCTTTCCCTGCTGATCACATACCAATATATCCACAGTACAATCTTTTCGTATTTTAAGTGTAGAGGATTGATTGATAAATTTTGCGATAAGTGGGTAAAAGTTCGCGCAACTAGCAATTAAATCTAACAACGTTAGAAATAAAATAAAAAATGTGATAGTTACTTTTACATGTGACAGGAAATATGAAATTCATTTATATGTTTTTTGTTTATCACATGAAAAACGTCACGGATTTCAAGGTGCCTTAACGATGGTGACGGTGCATGCCGGTTAAGTTTATCCCTTTCGGTTATATCAATAATTATGTATATTAGATAGAAAGGGGCAAACAATACATATCGGCTTGCTAAGTTAGGTGACGTTTATAAATAAGGGGGTATGATCCTAGACCAAGTCTTACTAACCGACTGAGCACTGGATTGCGTGGCGTTTTGTGCGCCCGCGACGATCATGTCACAGAGTCCGCCTTCACTGGCGGTGGACGCGTCTCCCATCACGGCGTTGGCTATGAACGGGTACCACATCTGGAGGCTGTTATTCCTGTAGATTGTTGTAAGATATGATTAACAATCGTGGGTGATGACGGAACCAGTACAAGGTTGGGTCACAGCGGAATAACAGAGCTGGCTTAGCCAGCTACGTGGTGAATTGGGATCCTTTTGTGGCTAGCTGTCGTTGTGTGTTTATTTGTTGTGTCTTTGTCTATGTGCTTGTCATGAAAAAAAAAATTGTTTTTATTACTTTCTTAAATCGAGAAGATTACAAATTACTCCGCGAAAACCAGCTTAGATGGTACGGCCATGTCATGTGACGAAATTAAAACCACATGACAAGGAGCGTGATGGCCATCCAGGAGGGAAAAAGAGGCCCCGGCGGACCTCCTGCGACTTGGAGTCAGACCATTAGTAAGGACCTGAAAGTGGTGGAGGTAAACACGCAAACATCACAAAACCGTACATTGAGGCGCAAACGTACGAGGAGGGCTGACCCCAAATGATATGGGATACATACAGCCAGGAAGAAGAAGAGAAGAAGAAGAATGGAGAAGATTACAATGATGTACATCGATTTATTTCAAAGAAGCTAGGAGTCATGCATTTTTTTGTCAATTTCAAACCGTAGGTTATTACTAGGTACTTAGATTTATGTGTCCACCTCTGATGCCTGTCAGCTAGCACAACCCTATTTAAATATAAGAATGCTAAGTAACGTTAACTTACCTGCACGTACCTACTTATCATTATCATCTATGAAAAGTGACAATTTGATAATACTATTCATCATTGGGTACTCCATGATGAGGATCCTCTAAATGGATCGAAATATGTCGCGCAATTATCGACTTAAATTTCGTGCGAAACCCGTTTGGTAAATATTTATATAAATTTGATAATGTTAGATTTAAAGGCGGACTTAAAATATTTTTGCCAGGTTATGTTTGTCACTTTTTGCATGAATTTGCACGTGTAACGTGAATTTCTGCTGCACGTGCTGTGGTAAATTTTACGTATTACGCGGCATGAGGCTTATACAAAAAGTCCGTAGTTTAGGAGGTGTAAATAAAAGCGCTATTAGTTGAAGCTTGAAATGAGGTACATGCTACGAACAAATAAAACATGCAAGCCGCACGCCATACTAAATTGCCTTTCAAAAACGGTCCTGAATTTTAGTTGACAAATGTCACCCTCTCTTCAACACATCACGGCAACGAATTTCAATGTCAATCAATAAAAACTTAAACCGCCATTTAAAAATACTTGTAATTGGTCCGTCAAAGTTTTGATTGGCTATATTCTATATACATTTGTCAAAGATGTTGCGCCGAAATATGCGCAGCGTTAACAAAAACGCTATGTCCTGCCCATCTTGGCACAATTGAACAATTGTTTCTGGGGGCATTTTTGATCTGGCGTTAGACGTCCATGTTATATATGGTCGCAGGGTACATGATACATACACACTGTAGATTATAGCAATGATGTAGTAGAGCTGCAAGGTCCTCCACAGCAGCGGCGGCCGGAAGAGTGGCGCCGTCTGCTGCCACAGCGACCGCAGCAGCGGCTGCCCCTGCGCCGGCGCACTGTCCTCGTTCAGGATCAGCTTTGTCACCTGTAAAAAGATTGATTCTTTTGATAAATTTTCTATCAACGAATGGTTAATGACGCTTCAATCTTTTAGCCAATTCTTACGACACCTACGAGAAGATAATGCCACATGTATGTTTTAAACATAATGTATGTGTGTGTGTTGTCAGCCTCGGTAGCTTAGTTGGTAGTGAGCCTGCCTACGAAGCTGGAGGTCCCGTATTTAAGTATCTTTCTTAAATACATAGACAGCCATGACCAAAGCAACAGATATTTATGATAAATAAAATATAAATTCGCAAATAGCTCTCTCGGCAGGATTCGAATCTGGGACCTCCAGCTTTGAATCCTGCCGAGAGAGCTATTTGCGAATTTATATTTTATTTATCATAAATATCTGTTGCTTTGGTCATGGCTGTCTATGTATTTAAGAAAGATACTTAAATACGGTATCTATCTGTTATACTCGTACATATATATCATCGCTTGGTCCCACATCACAAGCCTTAATTGAGCTTACCGTGGGACTAAGTTGATTTGTGTAAGATGTCCCAAGGTATTTGTTTATTTACCTACTACAACTATGTACAGTAGTAGTTAGAAGATAATCAACGATCAACGAATGGTCAATGACTCATCCATCTTATGACAACTCTTAAGACACCTATGGGAAGAGTTGTGGTCACGCCAGCTGTTTGTATGTTTTAAACATAATGTATGCGTGCACGTAAAAATACATGCTTACGGGATACTCGTCGTTTCCGCCATTCCTTTTCCAAATCTTCTTCAGCAATACCACTGCTTCGTCTTCTCTCCCAGCATTAGCCAGGAATTTGGGGCTCTCATAGAAGCAGTGCAGTGCCAAAGCGCTGATCCCCATGGGCAAGGCCAGCATGAGCACCAGGAGACGCCAGGGCACGAAGTTGATGAGGCCCAGGTCGATGGAGTACTCCAGGTTCAGGAGGAAATAGCCTACCACTGAAAGTGTTGATAAATAAATAAATAAAGTAAAATAAATAAATATCTGGGGACATCTTACACAAATTGAACTTTCCCCACGGTAAGCTCAATTAAGGCTTGTGATGTGGGTACCAGGCGACGATATATTTAGTAGATAAATACATATAGACAGCCATGACCAAGGAACAAATATATGTGATAAATAAATACACAAATAATGCCCTCGCCGGGATTTGAACCCGGAACCCCCAGCTTCGTAGGCAGGGTCACTACCAACTAGGTTACGGAGGCTGACAAAAAATTGATATTATAAAAGTCACACATCACATCATCAGCCTATCTCACTCCACTGCTGGACGTAGGCCACTCCTATTAAAAATGCGTATAGATGCATTAGGAGGCAAATGCCCATAATACATAACAAGTTAACATGAATCGCTTGAGTTATCTTCACCTATTTTATCCCTCTATATATCTCATAATATACAGAATAAGGGCCATACAGAATTTTTGCATGACTTAGGTTACAAATCTTTCCCGTGGACATATCGAAATTGAGGGCTCTAGAACCCTATTGTCTTCTTGGACAAATAAAAGCCGATAGGTGGCTTCTGGCCCTTAAGAATTATGTAGTCATAACCTAATGTGTATTTCCCAAAACCGTGAACTTTCGTAATAATGTCCACAAGAATAATGCGCATTTTCACGAACTTTGTATAACCCATAAAGCTTTACAGGGACTCACCGAAGTAGCAAGTTGGTGTAAACATGAAAACGCTGGACATGACTAGCATGTATTTGCCGCGCACGCGCTGCGCGCTGGACTCCCCCAGCAGCGCGTACGTCGCTGACTGCGCGCAACTGCAACTGAATACATAATGTGCAGTCAGCATTGTCCAGCTCTGACTAGACCGGTAATCAGATTTTCTAGTGCCCTGGGTGCTTAGACAAGTTGCCAATCACATCACATCACATCATCAGCCTATGAGAGTCCACTGCTGGACGTAGGCCTCTCCTATTAACTATGCGTATAGACGCATTAGGAGGTAAATGCCCATAATCGCCACGCTGGGCAAGCGGATTGGCGATCGCAGTAATGTGTCCACTATGATGACGCTGCTTCCCATCATCAATCTTTTATCATAATTGTAAATGACACTTCAATCCCTTAGTCGACTCTTACGACACCCGCAGGAGGAGTTGGGGTGGTGACAAATGTATTCTTACTGCCGTCACCACACGGCAACAGTTGCCAATCGCTAACGCTTAATTGTCAATCGTAAGCGAAAGGCAGCTAACTGTCTTTGTCGCACTAATTTGAAAGAGTGACAGAGAGGTAAACGACGATACGCTACTAAGCGTTCGCGATTGGTAACTTGGCTAAGCATCCTGATATAGCTTTAGGGGTATCTAACGCACGTCGCACAGCAAAAATACACAAATTCAAAATTAATAAAAACGACTTCAACTGATTTCTCTAAGATCTCTTCATCTCTCATGAATTTCCATTTCTCATGGAAATTCTTCATTTTCTCATAGATGATAAAGTCAGAACTGGACCAAATTAAAATCGGTAAGCAGCAGCTATAAGCTTTTAAAAAATCATTAAAATCGATCCACCCAGTCAGAAGTACTGAGGCAACAAACATTTAAAAAATACAGTCGAATTGAGAAGGAACCTGACCTGATGAGAACCAGATTGAGCCTTTTTATGAAATCGGTTGAAAAACAAATGAAATAAAGTTTTATTTTTTCACGTTGAGGGTATTTACCCACTACACAATATACTGGCAGTACAATCTCTAACGTCGGTCAACTTGGACTGCAATCACGTACCAACTAGTACTGAGGAACTTGAGCACGGCTAGCATGATCCAGTGCGGGGAGAGCGCGCTCAGAACTGCGGCCACGAATCCAACGCTCATGGACAGCAGGAGGCACTTTATTCGACCCTTGGTGTCGCTGAAGTAGCCCCATGGGTACGACATGAATATTGGACCTGGAACCATCATCATATTTGTTAGGTTTAAGATATCGGGTAGATGTTTATATTTATGTCAACCGGTCGCAGCCGGCTACTGTTGAGTCAGTCGAAATATGTATAGCACTTCAGATATCGGCCGTATCTCATTTCTGGGCACCCTTTTCCCTACGAAATAACAGTGGCGATGACGGAATAAAGGGTTTAGTTTTTTCCTCCGAAATAACAACATCACTTCATATCATCGGCATACATGTGCTAGTCTGCTACTGGACGTATTCCTCTCTTATTAAATATGCGTATAGATGCATTAGGAGGTTATTGCCCATAATTCGAAAGTAATTTCTATTGATACTTAATCGATTCATTCACATTTCTCTAAGTCGAAATGAAAAGTAGAGTGCTTAAAACCTTCTACTTATATGTGTCCTACCCAAATCCTCAATTTTCAAACTCTATTTCAGTTAGACAAATTTCCAATTTGATTTGACAAATTTTGACGTAATGTAGGCCCAACGTAGGTACGCATTATTGACCAAATATCTTAGGTGCAATGGGTAATTTTTGACCCTAGGTCAAACATGGGTATTCAAACAATTTCATTCAGGGTTTCAACTCTGCACTACCAGTTTTGTAATCCACGGACGTATCACTTATTTATAATGATAAGTTTACCTAGGAACGGCATGGACATCAGAATGTTTCTCTGAACCGGCGTGAGTTGAAGGTCGCACTGGCAGCCAGCTACCACGACGGAGAAGCCGAGCATGTCACAACCCATCCCCAGGATCGTGAGGCTGAGGACCGCCAGCAAGCCATACGTGTAGCCGCCGTTTCCTGACAATAAATGAGATTGCAAATGCAAGTTTACTTTTAAATAATCTGGATTTTCCAGTATAAATTATGCTCAGATGAAACTCGAACTTTTCGGATAAGATCAGGGTTTCAAAGCATTTAATTTTTAATATCCACTAAAAATAAAAGGAAAAGACAACCGTAATATAAGATACATAAGTCTTTCCAATCACCGTCAAAGGCTTTTTAAACGGTTTTTATTAACTTCACCGCGTATCAACTGTCGTCGATGCTTCAAATCTTGTGATCGATTTTTCGACCACTTTTACTGCACCAAAGTTAATGAAATTTGGAACTCGTGTCAAGTCCCCATGACAATGCAATATTATAATATTTGTATCCTTGTACTCTCAAACCCTGATGCTGCAGACGTACTGCTTACCTTAACCGAGAGTGTTAGACACGTGAAAATGAAAGTATAGCATGTTTGGCATAATCAAATACTAACAGCCTAATCTTGACTTCCAACTCCTCACTCCTGATGCTGCAGTACTGCCCACAATAACCACAAGGTTTAGGTATCTTTTAACGATTTCTTGATTTTAAAGAAGTTCTTTAGATATTAAGTAGAAACACGCGAATTTAATACTAACGTCCAACTCCTTAGATCTGATACTCCAATTCAATGTTACTGCCTGCCACAACCGCTAGGTTTAGCGATCTGTAGATTTTGAAGTACTGCTTTAGACATTTGGTAGAAACATACGGATTGATTGATTATCATAATCATCATCATATCAGCCGAAAGACGTTCACTGGTGAATACAGGTCTCCCCCAAAGATTGCCACAAGGACCGGCCCCGTGCCACCCGCATCCAGTGACCTTCACCAGGTCATGAGTCCGCCATGTGGGGGGCCTACCCACGCTGCGCCTTCCGGTACGTGACCACCACTCGAAAAACTTACCGCCCCAACGGCCATCGGTTCCACGCGCGACGAGCCCCGCCCACTGCCACTTCAGTTTAGCGATTCGAAGAGCTATATCAGTTATTTTGGTTCTGCTGCGGATGGTCTCATTTTTAATCCGATATCGCAGAGAGACTCCTAGCATAGCCCTCTCCTTTGCCCTTTGGGTGAAATTGAACATTCTTATAAGGCCCATTGTAAGCGAGCACGGTTTAGTATCGTAGGTCATCACTGGCAACATACACTGATCAAAGACTTTCGTCTTCAAACCCTGCGGAATATTGGACGAAAAGATACAGACGGATTTAATACTGACTTCCAACTCCTCAAACCTATTGCTGCTGAGACAGGTGGATCGCGTAGCGTAGGGCGACCCGTCGGGCCTGCGGCCCTCCAGCTGATAAAGTGACAGCGTGAGTGGAGCGCGTAGCGTAGGGTGACCCGTCGGACCTTCGGCCCTCCAGCTGATAGAGTGACAGTGTGAGTGGATCGCGTAGGTCGAGCCGTCGGGCCTGCGGCCCTCCAGCTGATAGAGTGACAGCGTGAGTGGAGCACGTAGGGCGAGCCGTCGGGCCTGCGGCCCTCCAGATGATAGAGTGACAGAGTGAGTGGAGCGCGTAGGGCGAACCGTCGGGCCTGCGGCCCTCCAGCTGATAGAGTGACAGCGTGAGTGGATCGATCGCGTAGGGCGAGCCGTCGGGCCTGCGGCCCTCCAGCTGATAGAGTGACAGCGTGAGTGGAGCGCGTAGGGCGAGCCGTCGGGCCTGCGGCCCTCCAGCTGATAGAGTGACAGCGTGAGTGGATCGCGTAGGGCGAGCCGTCGGGCCTGCGGCCCTCCAGCTGATAGAGTGACAGAATGAATGGAGCGCGTAGGCGCGAACCGTCGGGCCTGCGGCCCTCCAGCTGATAGAGTGACAGAGTGAGTGGAGCGCGTACGGCGAACCGTCGGGCCTGCGGCCCTCCAGCTGATAGAGTGACAGCGTGAGTGGATCGCGTAGCGTAGGGCGAGCCGTCGGGCCTGCGGCCCTCCAGCTGATAGTGTGACAGCGTGAGTGGATCGCGTAGCGTAGGGCGACCCGTCGGACCTTCGGCCCTCCAGCTGATAGAGTGACAGCGTATGTGGATCGCGTACGGCGAGCCGTCGGGCCTGCGGCTCTCTGGCCGATAAACTGACAGCGTGAGTGGATCGCGTAGCGTAGGGCCACCCGTAGGGCCTGCGGCCCTTCAACTGATAGAGTGACAGCGAGAGTGGATCGCGTAAGGCGAGCCGTCGGGCCTTCGGCCCTCCAGCTGATAGAGTGACATCAGCGTGAGTGGATCGCGTAGGGCGAGCCGTCGGGCCTGCGGCCCTCTGGCCGATAAACTGACAGCGTGAGTGGATCGCGCAGCTTATCAGCTTGACAGCTCTATCGAGTGACAGCATAATTGGACCGCGTAGGGCGAGCCGTCGGGCCTGTGGCCCTCCAGCTGATAGAGTGACAGCGTGAGTGGATCGCGTAGGGTGAGCCGTCGGGCCTGCGGCCCTCCAGCTGATAGGGTGACAGCGTGAGTGGATCGCATAGCGTAGGGCGAGCCGTCGGGCCTTCGGCCCTCCAGCTGATAGAGTGACAGCGTGAGTTGATCGCGTAGGGCGAGCCTTCGGGCCTCGCTTTAAACTTGATTTTCTCAATAAACCAAATTGATTGATATATTCCTTATTGCCAGATCTCTGTTATCTAAGGTATTGTATGAATAACACGTCCAGTATGCTTAGCACATGATTGGCGCGACAATATCTCGCCGCGAGATAGTCTATCCATTAACTAGCTATATTAACAAAAGAGGGACCTCTTTTGTTAATATAGCTAGTGAACGACGGGACGGTTCAGTTTGGTAAAAGTTTCCGATTAGGATACGCTTTATCCACTGACATAGAGGCTAAACGTGGCTTTCAGCATCCGACTTGGGAAGACTACAGTGATAATAGTTTCACGTGACTAATCTACAAAGAGTAGCATCTACGGTTAGTTACAACTAATTTTTATTTTCTAGTTTTTGGTGCAATAAAAACCGTTTAACTTAAAACTTTTTTTACTTATTTTATTAAACATTTATTAAACAAAAACGAGTACATCGGACAGTTCGAATTTCGTTCGTAAAATTCGGGTTCAGAAACGGATCGTAAAATATAGATCGTAACTGCTTGTTTATATGTAAGTAGGTAGGTACAACAAGGAAAATTCACTCCATTCTGAACGCTAGGGGTTATCATGGGGGGTGCCAGAAAGTGAACTCCCCATGATAACGGTCTCGTTGCCGACTCTTTAAACAAGGGTATACGTCGACAACTTTTTTCCCCCGTTTAGGGGCTAGTCTATTCTTTCTTTCTTTCTAGAATGAAGTACCTATTTTTGCCCCTTTATCTTGGAAGTGAGGGATTTTTTGTATATTTTAAGGTTTGTGTTGCAGATTAGAATTAAATATTTGCCATAATTTATGTTTAAATTGGCAATCTCCTCATTATTTTTACTCAATGAGTATGATGAGCTTTTTTCATATTTACTGAGACATAATTGTAGGTCTATTTAGATCAATTTCTTAATTAAAACTAAATAAACTAAAGAATAAAATATAACTAAACTAAAGTAACCTATCAAATTAAGACTAAATAAAACTAAAATAAATCTAAAAAGTTGGGCCCCCGCGGCATGGTGCCAAGGATGCTGGCAGCATTACCTCGCTGTATCGCGATACTTATGCGTTGAGCTAGGTAGCTGCCAGCACGGCGGTCACCAGTGGCGTCAACAAGCCGCTTAGATATATCTATAAATAAATAAAATAATTAAAAAATTAAAAAACACGACTGCCGTTTTAAGCGAACTGAAAAGAAACAAATAATTCTTTTTTCAGGTTAATTATTGTGAGCGTATCTACATAAGTATAGGCGCTTGTCTTATTACTTACTATATTTTGTTTCAATTGCAGTCGGGGAACCTCCATTTTTTCCTTATTTTATTTATTTGAAACCTTTTAGTGAATATGAAGATTCCTTGAAGTTGGATAGCATTTCAAAAACTGACTTCGCAGAGGGCTGAAGCTTCGCTCCGGGGGCCCGAGGAGTTCCCATCCCGCTAATTTTGGGGGCCGGAACATAACTGGAACCAGTGTAAATCTACATGTTGATCGAGTCCACAGGGCGAGTTTCAGGGTGGGAGGCCGAAAACTGAGCTCGCCGAGGCCGGAACCTTCACTTCGAGGGCCCAAGCATGTCGCTTGTAAATTTAAGACGAGGCCGAAGGCCGAGCTGCGAGAAAATTGAACTATCATGCTTCTTCGAATACCCCATCATCTAAAAAACCGACATCCGCGTAGGGCCCAAAGCACGACGAGCGAGCCCACACGGTACAACCGGCCCTCTTAACTGATTAAATAATCGAACCGGAGGACCCAACGTGCCACGATTCGCTTCGAACTCCAACGAAGACTTAAAGTTCGTGAGGCAGAAGGCCGAGCCACCAAAGCCCAGCACTACCATGTCAGCCGACGGAATAGTGTAACGTTAAAATGGATGTACGACGATCGTTTCGACCACCTGAAAAGGACGTACTCCGCGTAGGGACGAAGGCCCGAATCGTTCCTCAGAGAGGCGCTGGTTTGCGAGGCCAAAAGCCGAGCCCCTGGCCTGGACCATAGGAGCCAGTGGCACAGACTTTAACTTAGAGGGCCCAAGTGTCACTTGGAAGAAATTTAAAGTAAGGCCGAAGAAGGGCCGAAGGCCTGGAGCGTTAGGGTGAAGACACATTTATCAGCATGCGTACGCATTTTGTCTAATGAAATTGGCCGTTTAGTATGAGACGTATAAGCATGCGTAAGCGTGCGGAAAGCTGAACGCAGTCCCATACTAAACTGACATTTTCCATAGACAAAATGCGTACGCATGCTAATAAATGTGTCTTCACCCGAACTATCGAGGTACTTCAAGCGCGAGCCCGATGGTCGGAGGCCCGACGAGCGAGCTCAAGTGGTACAACCGTCCTTCTTAACTGCCTTAACAATCGAAGCCAGAGCCCAGCGCTACCACACTACGTGATGGAATAGTGTAACATGAAAACGAATCGGAGATCCGTAGATCCGACGATCGTTTCCACAACCTGCGAAGGCTGTAAACCGAGGTCCGCGTAGGGCCGAAGGCCCGACGTGTCCCCTAAAGGGGCACCAGCTTGCAAGGCCGAAGGCCAAGCTACCAGAGCCCAGCACTCCTTCGCTATTCAATGGAAAAGTGTAGCATTAAAACCAATCTCAGGGCCGCAGGCCCGAAAAATCGTTTCGAGAAAATGCGGAGGCTGAAAGCCGTGATTCGCGTAGGGCCAAAGACCTGGAGCGCGGCCACCCAGCGCGCTTGCCTGCGAGCTGCGTGAGAATCAAGTTTCCAGGCAAACCTTCATTCATACCAACTCCCCTGCGCAAATGTAAAGGCCAAACCCGACCCTGATTGCCCCCTTTAGTGTTCCTCTCCAGCACCATATGTCTGACTAAGCTCGTTAGTGACGTTGTTGTACCTTATCATGTGCCTAATTACTAATTTGACATTTAACAAAAAAATTGTAGGCTCATATTTTGGATGAAAAAGCCGTCCTACATTAAATGTCTCGTACACGATACGAGATATTTAATGTTAAGATATTTCAAGTTTTAAAATATTTTATGCGCATGTTACAATACGTATAGCAATTTTGTTTGGCCACAATTGCTGTTGTGATTGTATTTTAGGGACATTCCTCTGATATGCGTATCATATTGTACGTTCTTTTTTTGATATTGTATTCTGGCAATTCTCCGCAACGCTGGCCCAATACTTGTTGGGAATTTCTCATACATGCTTGAATTTCTTCGCAGCTGTATGCAAGTTTCCTCACGATGATTTCCTTCACCGTAAAACACTGTGTATACAGTACTGGACAAAATGTTAAGTTCGCACGACGATTTTTATACAAATTCGGCTTTGTGGGCTATCATTTTTCTAGCTTTTAAGTCGACACTTGTTTCCAACTAATATAATTATGACTGATTGACAGTGATCGGATTAGGTAGTGCCATTTCGCGGGACTTCGGTACGTTATCTTAGTGTGGACATAACTTCTAAGCCCGACATTTAATATGAAAAATAAAATTTTTGTTCGAAAATTTACAATTTTATAGTTATTTTGTTTACTTTCAGTTTGATATTTATAAAAAATAGTCTAATTTTACTTATCGAACATGGTTTTAAGGGTATTTTTCCACAATAGCTAATTTTGTCATATGTGTGCCTTTATTAATGTTTTTTTAGTTGTTAATTTCACACTCGTTGTTAAATGATTGGTTTAATCAATCATTTTTACTTCTTTACCGGACTTTTAAGACGCTCTTATTGGGACTCTTTTGGCCGATCTCACTAGACTTTGATTTCGTTCTAACTGGACTGAGGTTCTGGTGGTCTAAAGTAGAGCAGTCATAGAGTTTTCTTTAATAATTGTTTTGCTTCTACTACTGTTAGTAGCAGCTATAAAAACATCAAATAAAAGATGTATTCATAATTACAAAATCCTTTTATTATTAGGGTTGGCTACGGCAAAATGGCAAAAACGGAACCCTTATAGATTCGTCATGTCCGTCTGTCCGTCTGTCCGTCTGTCACAGCCGATTTACTCGGAAACTATAAATGCTACAGTAACGAAATTTGGTAAGGATATGTGTTGTCTGAACTGCTACAGGATTATGATACTAAATTGTAAAAAAAAAAACATTGGGGTGGGGGCCCTCCATACATGTAACTGAGGGATAGAACATTTTTTTAGTTGTATATAAGCGTGTGGGGTATAAATAGAAAGGTCTTTGAAAATGATATGAAGGTTTATAAACCTCGTTTGTATTTAAGCAAATAGTTTTCGAGATATCGGCTCTCAAAGTCTGAATAATGTGTCCCCCCTCTATTTTTTAAACTACACGATATAAAATTCTAAAAAAAATATATGTTATGCACATTAATAAACTCTATCAAAGATTTTTGGTTTGATTAAATTATCTTCTACAGTTTTTGAGGTAGATTGATTTAACTGTATTTTTTTTATTAAAAATTGATAATGGAACGGAACCCTTCGCGTGCGAGTGAGACTCGCACTTGGTCGGTTTTTTCATGTTTTTTCAATTTATGACATAACAAGAAAATGTTCTGTAAAAAAATATAAGTCCCAGGATCCCGAGGCTTGTCCATGTTAAGTATAATGTTTAAGGTCATTCACCCGAAATGGCACTACCTAATCCGATCACTGCTGATTGAGCTATTTCTTATTAATTAACCGTTACTTTCGAACAGTTCGGACAACTGAGGCAGCTGCTGTGGCAGCTTTTGGTATTCATGTCATCATCAAAATATGACAACTTCACTTGCCTATGAATTATTATCGGTTCCAATGTTTAAAATTGTTCAGATTCTATAGGAAATTACTATTACTTAGGCATTGAAGAAAAACTTCAATAGTGCGATGTAGAACATTTCGAGTTTTCTCTTCAAACATATACTTAAACATATAACTTGTATATATATTTACAATCAGCATACAAAATGCTTTAATTTGATACCCAAATCATAGCATTTAGATGAAATATTATTCTTTGCGCTTTAATTGTATTTTGATGAATCTGGCTGTTCTAGTATAAGTAACAAACCTATAAGTTATATACATGTTAGTAATCGCTGTTTGAAGCTCTTCATTTTGATACCAAACTCGATAGGTTTCTCTTATATTTATTATTTTTGGTTAGACAATATTGAATTTTTAGACCGCCATATTGTTTTTAACGTGACGTCACATATTCTATGTTACCCGCGACGTCACGAGGATTCAAATGATACCTTACACTATTAAAAACGGTTAAGTGGTCGCGAAGATCTGCGCGTTTAAAGAAAATATGAAACATACATAGGGGCTGAACACATATACTCTCCTTTTGCCAGTCGTGTAAAAAACTTATGAGCGCTGGGACCCCACGGACCAAGGGTCTCAACCCCAAACGGCGTGAATATGTAGCCGGAGCCGAGACCCGAGTATTTCACATTTTTGCGATTTTCGGCCGCCTTCGCAGCCGCACCCTCCTGTTTGCTGGTTCCAGAGAGGTGGGAAGGAGCCAGTGTGTCTACACACGTGGCATCCCAAACTAGCACCCTTCCCAATCTCCATGGAACCAGAGTCATGCCGTCAGGTCTCTTGCCATCGTCACGTGCGATGCCGGTGGGCTCCAAAAGAGCTGGCACGTTGATGGTGGCAAGAAACCGGCAATTTCTTAATAGATTTTCATAGGAGTAAAATAAAACAGATCATCACAACTACGAAATTCTGATTACCTACACTTTTTTGGGACATGAGGATCGAGGATCAAATAAGTTCATCGTTATGGTTGGAAATAATAAAAGGGGTCAAAGTCTAAACGTCTAAAAAGCAAAAGTAAAGTTTGGGTACTTAGATACAATTTTGTAATAGCCTTGTCCTGGGGGGTTACCATGACGTACTATTGCGATTCAGTTTAGGTTCAGGGAAAAGGACAGTGAGATACAACTCGTATAGCCTTGTCTCTTTCTCTTGTCCTAAACTGAAACGCATTAGTACATCATGGTAACCCCCCAGCTCTTCAAACTCAGTTTGGGCTATTGAAATATTAACCAAACTAATTTCAAAATAAAGTCGCTTTTCTTCCAATTAATATTTAATATAATACAAAAGAATTTTGAGTAGGTACTATCACATAAACCCAAACAGGATTTTCATTCATAATTAGACCAAAAACGAATTTGTCCTTTAGGAATCACAATGGGCAATACGAGGATAGTAATACTACGATATATAAATAATACTAATTGCCTACGTACCAAGTTATAAATAATGAAGTAAGTATAACCCTCTGCCAACTGTCGGTCAAGTGACATGTGTCTTATGGTCAATATCGTAAAGTTGAAAATACGTATGTGGTACGTCACCTCAGTAGTTGCAGAGGGTTAAAAGTATTTTATTTAACTCAAGTTGCAGAGGGTTAAAAGTATTTTATTTAACTCACCTGCCAAAGTAATAGCCTCTTCATAAGTATAAACTTTATCTTCCTTCTCATTAGCGCTCCACACGTCATAAATATCTCCACTCTTGTTCTTCATGTCATTATCGGTATGTATTCCGTTTATCGACATTGTAGACTTCGAAACTGAATAGACCTTAACTTTTTCATTTGCTGGTCCTGATTTCAAATCACGACCGAACTAA
>JALPQI010002770.1:0-84103 GCA_025490895.1 Thaumatotibia leucotreta | reverse complement strand
TATTTATTATGATATTCCCACACTGGATTTTATATCTCTTATAAAGCATTTACTCATTTATATTTGTCGTTCTAGTATTGTACATTATTGTTCTAATTATAATATAATTATAAGGTTTGGTACATCATTAGGTGTGAAAATAACACTTACAATACTCCCGCCCAGGTCAGAAAGGAACAAATTCCAGTCGTAGTTGTATCGCTCTTCATACACGGACACCATCATAGTATTAAAATGGATGTAAAGCTGAAATGATACATGATTATTTAAAGATCAAAATTTTATTCAATAATATCATTATCAGCATATCAGAATTTGATTACTTTTTATCCTCTGACCGAAACAATAAGAACAAAAACGAATTCAATGAAGGCATCAAATTCACAGCCGAATTAAGTAGAGCAACAAAACGAGATGACTTGATAACAGAGCGCTTTATGTTCATAGTTTAGAAGAAGAATGTAAAGAAGTATAAGTACACTATATAGGTGTAGTAAGTTATAACCATGCTTGAACTCATTGAATTAAGAATAATCTTTAACGGGAATTTCAATCCAATGAAATCAATTAACATGTTGGAAAATTTACCCACAGCAGTAAACCGAAATACTAATAATGCTGATAATGACAAATAATTCATAGATAATTTAGATCGTTTTACAATACGCTTCATAATATTTTCAAAAAGAAAAAAAATATATTTTTTTTATCCTCTGAACGAAACAATAAAAACAAAAACGAATTCAATGAAGGCATCAAAATCATAGCCGAATTAAGTAGAGCAACAAAACGAGATGACTTGATAACAGAGCGCTTTATGTTCATAGTTTAGAAGAAGAATGTAAAGAAGTATAAGTACATCGGTAGCAGTACAGCAGTAAATCGAAATACTAATAATGCTGATAATGACAAATCATTCATAGATAATTTAGATCGCTTTACAATACGCTTCATAATATTTTCAAAAAGGAAAAAAAAACAAATTTCCATACATTTTCCGGATTTCTTCCTTTATTACCGCTTTATTACAAATTCATGGGACATTTTTTCTCTTGGGATGAAAAAAACTCGCGATTATGAGTAGAAATTTACCCGCAAGAAAATGCTCATTACGAGAGGAGGTGAGCTATTATATTTTAATCCTCTTAACTTAGAACTACGGAGTTTCAATTGATACATCTAAGTAATATATACGTAGGCTGCAAAGTAACTCACATGTGTCTCCAACACAGCGTCGCCATAGTTCAGAGCCCACACCTTCTGAAAGGAGTCCCACGTGTAGTCGCTCCTCCGGAACGTGACGAAAGCGTTATACAGGTACGAGCGACAAATGCGGGGACAGCTGCTGCAGTTGTGCTCTTCGTAAGTACTAAATAAAAAACAACTGTAGTGAAAATATTGATATGCCAGTTTTAAACAGAAATCACAAAAAAGTTGATGAAGGCCCTGATGGTAAAACTTAGCACGATTCAAATGATGATGAGGTGCGGAAGCTAAAGGCGTGAGTTTGATTCCCGCATTCAATGTAGTCTTTTCTTTACGGCCTGTTACACAATCCCCGGATTAGTGTTGAAAATTTCTGGAAAAACACGTTTCTTTCCAAACGGCTCGTTTTTTTCGGATTCTTTTGAAAAAATAAACAACGAAATTTTGCATTTTAATTTCCAGCTCAAACCAATGTGAATTAGCTCAAACTTTCACTACAAATTAAGGGGAACGCGATGTCATCGAGGAAAAATCACTTGATTATTTCTTTAAAAACCCGAAAAATAAGGAATAAAAAGAAAATTTTATAAATCTCTGATAAAACATTTGATTTTTACCGACATTTTCATCGCTACCTCGGATAAATATATCCGTCAGATAAAATGAATAACACTATCTTTATCCCCAGCCATATAATAGAAAAGGACTGCTAACATTTATGACTGACAGATATGTATTATTCGGGGATGGTGAAACAAGTCCTTATTAGATATACTTCAGTTCATAATGATGATGAGGTAAGCCAAGGGAGAAATGTCTTTGGTTCCTTGGAGCTTGGGACGGATGTTGGTATGGGATGCTACTTGCGTAGACACCCTGGCACCGTCCCATCTTCAACGAACTACGTTTAAGGCAGCCGCTGCGGCTGAAAATGCCGAATTTTTAAAACGTAATAAATATAGGGGCCTCGGCAAAGAGTACGATTTTGTACCGTTTGGCGTAGAAACTTTAGGTTCTTGGGGCCCCAGCGCACGCAAATTGTTTGCTGAGATCGCGAAACGTCTGGTTGATGTAACTAAAGACCGAAGAGCTGGCGACTTCCTCGCACAACGCATCAGTATTGCGATACAGCGAGGAAATGCCGCCAGCATCCTCGGTACAATGCCACAAGGGCCAATCTTAGATATAGGTTAGGTTAAGTAGATTAGTTAGATTTAATCTATGTACATTATATTGTAGTTTTGAAAATAAATATATTTAATAGTTAAAAAAATAAAAACCGGCCAAGTGCGAGTCGGACTCGCGCGCAAAGGGTTCCGTACCATTATCAATTTATTATTAAAAAAATACAGTTAAATCAACCTACCTCAAAAACTTTAGGAGATAATTAAATCAAACCAAAAATCGTTGATAGAGTTTATTAATGTGCATAACATATATTTTTTTTAGAATTTTATATCGCGTAGTTTAAAAAATAGAGGGGGGGACACATTTTTCACACTTTGAGAGCTGATATCTCGAAAACGATTTGCTTAAATAAAAATGAGATTTATAAACCTTCATATCATTTTCAAAGACCTTTCTATTAATACCCCACACGCTTATATACAACTGAAAATTTTTTTCTGTCCCTCAGTTACATGTATGGAGGGCCCCCACCCCAATGGTTTTTTTTAGAATTTAGTATCATAATCCTGTAGCGGTTCATACAACACATATTCTTACCAAATTTCGTTACTGTAGCATTTATAGTTTCCGAGTAAATCGGCTGTGACAGACGGACAGACGGACAGACGGACAGACGGACATGACGAATCTATAAGGGTTCCGTTTTTGCCATTTTGGCTACGGAACCCTAAAAAAGGGAGAAATAACTAAAATTATTGAGGATTTATATCTAGCAATAAGAAGTTTAAATAAGGTAACTATCACAAATTTTTAATAAAGTCAAAAAATACTGCATATAGATACATATCCTTTCGTCTGTGGTAGAGCCAAAATCGGGATTCTCGGGCTAATTAAACTATAAATTAGAAGGTCAAGGTTACAAGTTTTAATAGCACATTTGACAGCCACAGACGAAAGGATACAGAAAATATTATAGATACATATACTATAGATCTACCTATTACAGGCGTATCCTCTCTGATGTTTTTGTTACGAATTTCAATCAAACGTTTCCCGTTTGAACTTACTTTATATATGCCGTAATAAGATCCCTCATGTCATTATAGTTGTCGCAGCGAGGTAAGTCGCTGATCATCCAAGGTCCTGAGCACCCAACAGCCTCTCCTACCAAGTCTGACACGTATTTAGTGGTGCACTGTAAATAACACGAACATTTTACATTAATTACTTACTTATGTGTGTTGCTGCTCCAATGACCTCTCCATTCTCTCAATTTTTTCCGTCATGAAGACTTGAGACACAATAAAGTCACGGATGTCTCGTCTCGGTGTATCTACGCACGCGCTAATACATTTTAAGTGTCTGATTCCTCATCCTTAACAATCAAATTGATTTGCTATTTCTTTAATTTATTTACTTTATGTCTATCTCATTGACACTCTCGTATTAGTTCACGTCGCTAGCTCATAGTATGGACACCGGTTTCTATACTCGGAGCTAGTTCCTGCAATATATTCTAGAATAGCTTTCTTTTGTTCTAATTCCTTACCTCATTAGCACTATATTGTTCCCAGCTCACGCATGGATCCCGGTCTCGACTGATCTTCTGATACTGGTCCACCGAAAGCTTAACGTCTATGGTCTCGCCAGTATTCACATACAGGTAGTCTATCAGGCCGCCGTTGTAAACTGCCACTTCTATGAAATATATATCAGGAAAGTTACCAAGACCTACTAATGCGATTCAGTTTAGGACCTAATCCGAATGAGAGATGTGTCAGTTCCCTAGAATAACTGGGAAAAACTGACAAGCTAAACTGGCATTAGGAGACCATGTTAGCCGGGGACTATCAATTTGCTGTCCAATACCAGGAGATACCTAAATAAGAGAATAATTTTCGAAAGATTGGTAAGTATGGGGATATGAATCTCTAATCCAAACTACCTTGTTATATCCTAGAGAGTCTGACGATACTACTCAGTCTACTCTTACTAAAATAAACTGCAAAATAGATGCTTTTCATTAATAAAAGTAATCCATGAGAAATATTAATAGAAATAGAAACAAAAAAGTTTTCGTACAGCGATAATATATTCTTCACACAGCAGAGAAAAATAGCAAAGTAGGTAAGATAATTACTTCAGGTTTCCTTACCGGATCTTTATTTTCTGAGCTTTACCTACTGTGTTAAGACGTGAGCTTTTCGCTCCATGCACAGCAAGATCTTACCCGTAAATGGTTCTTTCGTATAATGAACGTAGACGTGGTATCCGGGTGGAGTGGTGCTGATGCTGTTGGCAATGTCTAGGGCGCTGTGACGAAGAGTTAAGGAGTACCCAGCACTACGGGACGCTTTATTGCTCAACACCTAAAAGGATTGAAAGTTTCTATAAGCAGCTAACAACAAAGGACAGTTGTCATCGTCACGTCGTTTCCATTGTATTCATTTACCCGTGGTGTTAGAGTGTGGCACCGACCCATCACGAAACCAAGACTTGATTCTACCGCAACATCTGTAATCGAAAGTTAAAGAGAGCCTAAATTATATCAATACAAGTATCATGAAACAATTTAAATGAGTCACAATGAGGATATTGAGGATAAAGCTTACTGTGTTACAGACATTACATGAAATTGGGTATAAGTGTATTTTAAATAAGATGGATGTCCTATGTGCACAATCGAGGCATCCTGGCAGTTACGCCGATATTTATAGCCAAGATGACGACTTTAGACTACTCTACAGCGACATTATTCACTAGGTATTGATCTGAACCTTCTTGGCAGGCACTGAAATAATAAGACCAATAAATTTGTTCGTGAACACATTTTTTCGAATGATTATTCTGAAGCAATAGCAAAAACCTAATTAATCAAGAATAGGAAAGAAAGTTTTACTTACTATCCACCAGTCCGTCAAAACCATATTGCACGAAGAACTCATCGCTGGTGTAGGTGACTTCATCCCACAAATGGTCCAAGCTGACGTGGGTAAAGTTAAAGTTGCGCCACACTGAGGTGAATCGTGGGTGCGAGTACAGGCCATATTCCTGAGAAGAGACGGTTTTACACATTACAACTATCGGCTTTCGTTATTTATGGTTAACTTTACTGTGTGCGTAGCCAAGTTGCCAATCGCTAACGCTCAATAGCTTATCGTAGTTTTTTATCTCTGTCGCTCTTTATTATTAGTGCGACAAAGACAGTCTAGTTGCCTTTCGTTCACGATTGACGATTGTTATCTTGTGTTGTCGTTGTTGTTATTTTATTTATGGTATGATTGGCATCTTGACTACGCACTGTGAAATTGGGTTTCCTGTCATTTCATTTTAGGCGGTTCGGTTTCTGAATTAAGGTAGCTTCCGCATTCTGTATTGTGGCTTTAAATAAAAGTATGTTTGACTACTTTAATTTTTTAAACAGGTTACAGAGGTTCTTTAAAGTCTAGGACAAGCACGTATTGGGTGAAGGTTAGAAGCAATTTTAAGTATTGTTTGTTAAAATAAAGGAATGTATCTCTTGAATTAAATTTACTATCTTCATTGTTTAGCTACTGAATATGCATGAAAACCTAGAAGTTTTTACATAAAAGGTACCTCCATCTTGTTGTACTTGTACGGTGGCTCCCGGCAGAATGTAAGGCTGGGATACATGAGAGTCTCGTTGAAATCAAAGTGTGTGTAGGTCGTAATCGGGATTTTGATCAGCTTCTGCACGCATGCTGATATCTAAAAGAGCATCGAGATCATGTTTATACAATGAGCCATGTCAGTCCCTGTGTCCTCACATAAGCTGCCCGCGTCATGTTAACGTTTACGTTATTTACTTTCCATCCTGTAGACGTACACATAGCCGTAGTTGAAAAGTAAAAGATACGTTAGGTTTAGTTACTCGATAAGTCGATAAGTAATGCATTATATCGCGCTCGCACTGACACATTGGATCGATCGCGATAGTCTGCTTCACGTATCGAGTAAAATCTAACGTAATACTCGCAAAGTCATGGTACGGTAGTAAAGTCATGGTATGGTACTTAGTTTACAGTCATGAAATGATGAATAGTTTACTTCATTGGTAGATCTGTCTCGTGTCTTGTCTTATAAATGAACTTTATCCACCATCCGTTTAAATTCAGCGTTTTTTTTTTAAGTTATGCTAACCTACTTTTTAATTATGTCCATGACCTCTTAAATGCGATTCAGTTTAGGTTCGGCTTGTCAGTTTTTGACAGTTATTCTATGCATCTGACACATCGCGATTTAGTTTAAGTCCTAAACCGAACCTGGACTTGTTTATTGTCTAAGTATGTTTGATTGTTTATTCTACACCTGGGGCCAAAACCACAAAACTTTACAAGCGTACAATTCTACAAAATTGTCAACTTTTTGTATGGGAATTTATACAATTTTGTAGAATTGTACGCTTGTAAAGTTTTGTGGTATAGGCTCCTGGGTCGCGTTTTATAAAGTTACATTTTACAATTTGTCTGTTTGCCTCTCTAACGCACGCACGTATTGGCTAGAAAGAGAGGCAAACAGCAAAATTGTAAATTGTAACTTCATGAAACGCGACCCTGCATGCATAATTCTGCTTATACCTACGATCTCTGTAACGCCGCGGCCTCGACATCGGTCTAAGGCGACCGGCTTAGCGGAAAACGTATGGTGCTCCCTCTCGTACCCATATCGGCATCCCGCTCCAACTCATGGATTCGCTCGCCGCTGGTCGCCTTAGACCAATGTCGTGGCCGGGCCTTTAGTTATAGGCATACCTGGGATAACTCGGGGCATTTATACGAAAGTGATGTAGCAAAATATTTTATCGACTAAAAATATATCGATGTTACTGTAAATGACAACATCAAAATGTTATTCGGCATAAATAAATATTAGGTACTAACTCTTCAATTAAAATAAAAAATAAGTGTAAACGGGTAGTTACGCGTTTATTTTAAATTAGTTTTCAAAATATACAATAAATATTAAAATATCAATATTTAAATTGTCATTTTGATTAAAATGACATCTGCACACAAGAGGCCCGATATCAGATATGACGTCGAACCTCTGTACTGTAATCGATAATGTTCAATAAGCACATATTTTATTATAATTATATCGACATCTTTTTAATCGATATCAAATCCCTATAACTTGCCCCCAGTTATCCCAGGGTCGCGTTTTATAAAGTTACAATTTACAATTTCGCTGTTTGCCTCTCTAACGCACGCACATATTGGCTAGAAAGAGAGGCAAACAGCGAAATTGTAAATTGTAACTTTATAAAACGCGACCCAGGTATGGTTATAGGTAACCATTTTAAAAAGGTGGTTATGTAGCGTGTCACGTTCTTAATACTATCAGATTCGGTAGGTATAAGTGAGACTTATTGTGAATTAGTGATGGTAGATTAAAATGCTGATTACCTGCTGTATTACCACGCAGCTGCATATCAGCACGACGAGGGTTCGAATTAGGTTGGGTCCTTTCAGGCATTGGTAGCATTTTTGCTTGAATGTCACTGATGGTGCTTCTGACTAAATATTCAAATTTTAGTAAAACATTAAATGTAACGGGCTGCGTCAGATGCCATTCGTAGTTTACTCCACTTTATATAGAAAATGCCAGGAGATACGACAGAACTCGGCTCAGCCCGTTTTGAGTCTAAGCCACTGTGCGTGAATAAATAAATAATAATAAATAAATACTTTTGGACATCTTTACACAAATCGACTTAGTCCCACGGTAAGCTCAATGCTCAATTAAGGCTTGTGATGTGGGTACCAGGCGACGATATATATAATAGATAGATACATATAGATACTTAAATACATAGACAGCCATGACCAAGGAACAAATATTTGTGCTAAATAAATACACAAATAATGCCCTCGCCGGGATTCGAACCCGGAACTCCAGCTTCGTAGGCAGGATCACTACCAATTAGGCTACGGAGAGTACGGAGGCTGACAAATATGACTACAGTGACTCGAACGCTAAGACAACACAATTTTTTTATAAATAAATAAATTAATATTTTGGGGCAAAGGCACAGGTTTGTGATTTTTCCTGAAATACATGGAGAACATATGAGAAAACTGACAATTTGTGTTGAAAGAGAAGAATAACTTACAATAACTTATATTGATTGGTTATTTTAACAGATTTCCATTGATTTGATTCAATTACCTAATTTGTAAACATATTCAACAACTATAGGTGCACATAGTTAAGAATTGAATCTTTCAAAAAAAAGGAAAAACATACCTCTGCATAAATTTTTGACATCTTTTCTCAATGGTCCTCCATTATGAAAAACGTGCGAACGCCTGAATCTAACCAGTCCTAGTGCAAAATCTAACCACAATTCCAGACAAACGCAGTCAAGTGATATTATAAATGTTAACAACAATCATAAATAAAGATTAGGACGATATTAAACTTTTTTTGCGATTAACCATCAAGGTCATTAAGGTTTCTGTGAATTTCGGGACGAATTTCATTGTGTGAAGTCGCATTACCACCACGTGTTCTTCTCATGGGCTGGTCGCGTGTGTTAAGGCCGAGCCATACCAGAGGCGTGTGCGTGGCGTGCACGTTGTAGCGGTATAAATATCATAGTAGATGGCAGATGACATTTACATAAGTTACATCGCACACATCATGCACACGCGCGCTATCCTAACTGTATCGACTGCAAATATTCGAATACTGCGAATATTCTATTTTTTTGCGTATTTGCACAACCAATGACATGACTTAAACTGGATACAGGAAGCCAATTATAGCGACTCACAGATAGTATCGTTAGATCGTATTCGAATTGGAAGCTCTCAGACATATTCTCTCGACGTATTTAGGTACCCACTGAACTGGCAATAACGTAGGTAGCCACTTATGGTATTTCATTAAAATCATAACGCCAATATGTTATCATGCGGAATTGCCCCGCAATGTCACGGTTATCAGGTAGCGGTCAGATCAAACAGGTTACAAGCTTACAAGGTAATATTTCAGCAATTTCAATAAGTGCTTCGAGTGGATAATAACACCTCGTCATACGGTCATGTCTAATATTATGTATTAGCGATGTAACGAATATCGGTTTTGGAATATTCGCGAATGCGAATATTGGGTATTATACAACATACATATACACAAACATTAGATAATGCTGGCAGAAAATGCCCAAAGGCATTAAGTCCGCTATTTATACTCTTTTGTAGGTGCAATATTGTGCAATAAAGGTGAAAATAATAATAAATTTTCATTTTATTCATCATTCAGTTAAAATTATCATTTTTAGAGTCGCATGTTTTTGTACCTAGACATCTAGGTATTAAGGTCAACTTATAATGTAGACTTCCTGCCTTAAACTGCTTAAACGAATGAAATAATTAGATAATATTCGCAATATTTGCGTAAATTTTTTGCGAATGTGAATATGAATATTTTAAAACATGCGAATAAGGATTCGCGAATGCGAATGCCAATGCGAATATTTGTTACATCGCTATTATGTATAGGTAGGTTATGTTTGGTATTTCAGACCGTAATTCCCTGGGCATAACTAACTATACAATGAAAATAATGAAACGCTACAATGCTAGAATTAAGGCTGACCAATATTTTTTTTTAAATTAAATTATCATTTTATTAAAACAAAATTTTAACGTAATATTTTTTGTTTTACGAAATCAAATTATGTGTAACTTTAGACAGTGAAAAAAGGAGACTTCAAATTTTCTATGGAGCGATCATTATTGATCGCACCTTCTATTTAACGCCTTTTTTACTGCCAAAGGTTGTTAGACAGACTACAAACTACAATTAGTATGACTAGGTAACTTTGTAAACACAAGTCTCAAATTAACCAATCGTGATTTTTTGTTTTAATTTAATACCTTAACATTGTATTTTTTTGCCATTTACCTGATCAAGTATCGGGATTGTTCAAACGTATGACGTTGGCGCGACATGTCGTGTTTTCGAAATCCGCTGATTTCGAGGATTCGTCTCTGTCAATCTAATGAAGCCTTCGTTGAATTGACGGAGACATTATCGAAATTTACGAAATTTTAAGTTCGTGGTAGTATTTATATTTGTAGCGCCATCTAGGCACTACCAATTTCACGACATACTGTATAATAATATGAAACCACTATACGAAGGTGGAGTTAATTTTGTAACGCCAACTACATAACATAATCAACACTCGACAAGCATTGAGATTCACTGGTTCTCCAAGAGATGGCGCGATTCTTGACACCATCGAAATCATCGAATCAATTTTTTTTTGTTTTTATACTCTTTCTTCTCTGACATTTGGTATTAAGCATTTGCGAGTGTAAAGGGGTAGGATGGTACCTACTTATATGGCAGAAAACGTTTTAGCTTACAACTTTGCAAAAAACTTCATTAGTCTTATTTAATGCGTTAGCGGTTATTTTATGAGAAAATATAAATGGCCCCAATTTCACCACATTGACAAGTCCTACAATTGTAAATTTACAGTTTCTCCAATCGGGAGCGTCTATAGGCTACAGTTACCGCTTACCACCGGAAGGGCCGTGCGTTTGTTTGCCACCAACATAAAATATAGTGCAGGAACTTTAATAAATCAGCAGTTAATAGCTACTTTTTTGCGAAGCAAAATTACAATTGTCACAAAAACACGACGATTGTAGCGAAATTCCGACATAAGCCGAACCTCATGTCAAGATTTAATGAAAATTGTACTTAACCTTGCGACAATTGTCACGGGTTTCGGAAAATAAAAGTAGTTTATTAACGCTATAATAACGTTATTAGTAATAATTTTATGTTGGTGGCAAACAAGCACATGGACCGTCCGACAGTAAGCGGTAGCCGTAGCCTACGGAGGCCTGTGACGTCAGTAACAGTGATATTTTACAATTGTCACAATTGTAATTATTATGGTGAAATAGGCCACACATGTAATATAAGTTTACATTCAAATGACAACACAGTGATAAGCTTAGAGCATTTATTTACAGCTTTACAATATTTACAACTCTTGTAAAACAAAATTGCCTAAGGCATAATACAATATATCACGTTTCAAGGCACATGCATCGGCAGTAAGTACATACTGTGAACTTCGGGCCATAATTTGCCGTATATTTTTTTGCGTCTATTTTGTACTTTATCAAAGAAAGACGCAACACAAATGAAAATACGAACATGATCACACGCAACAACGATATCATTTCATATCATACTTAAATTTAACACACTGTTTAAAAAAAGGCTTAGGTATATCATAAATATAACATAACATAACGTTTAGACGAAACAGTAATGCTTTGTTTGTACATGTACATCTACTTACGATTATTTAATAAATAAAGCGGTAACCATTTAAATGACCTATCGACAAAACGTTCCGAACCTTCATTTTGATGTAATTTCTTATTATCTGATAGATATTTACAATCATGTTAAAATATAAAAATCCGCATGAAGTGCCAAAATAAATGTAGGTATATAATATACACAACCATATACTATTTCTATGAGGTCATATATAGGTACATATTTATTACACTTTGCGCGCATTTATATATTGCACTTTGACTTGCAAGAACAATACCGTAGCAAAAATGAAAAACTTATAAGGAAGCATAAATTTGAATACCTAGATAGAAGTAACGTTGAATAATACCTATTTAGTTTTGTTATTAGGAAGTGTAATATGTAATATGCAGATAATGTAGGACGTATATAGGTATAAAAAATAAGGTACGGAATATACAAAGTTTTCTTGTAGCATTCGGTAATTAAACCTACGCCGATTAAATAAATTACTACTTCCAATAGACCCAACAGTTTTAGTTGAGTTAAAGGTACCTACGTTCTGAATAATAATAAAAAAATTGTTGAATATTTCTTGTCTAGTCTGGCAAGCGAATTTTATCGCTATATAGACTCGCTTTATACATAATAATTTTGCTCACAATCGTTAGCCAGGCTACATCAAGCTTTCATTTTTCTAACGTGATATTTTACACATAATTGTGTAGCTTAACATCAAACTCGGGTAAATCCATTTTGCTCTAAGGTTTATTATCTAAGCAAAAAATATGGTAATTTGACAGATAATCAACCTTAAAGCATAATGGATACCCGAGTTTGAAGTTAAGCGACACAATTAGGCACTGACAATTCGGTATAGGTAGTAAAGACTGTATCAAAATCTAAGACCTAATCCAGTAGAAACATAAATATCTATACTAAATTGTCAGCTGTTGCGATGCAAGTTACATGTTAAGTAACGCCAGGCTTTCCTTAACAGTTACATTATACAGGGACGACCTATTAATATTCAGTTGAAGAAACAAGCAAACTTAACATAACTAATGCTACAAACGACAAAGGCGTAAACGCCGCTCCTGAATTTGGCTTTATCTTAGAAGCTATTTTTGCTGTAGCATTTTTCACATTACCCAAAAATTTATCAAGAATATCGGATCTTGCTGTGACGTCACAAGCGGTGTGACTAATCGCTTCTAAGACGGGAGCAGTGAATACCCTGAAGTTAATATCTGTAGGGTTCATTTGTCCGTACATCCAGAAAGGTAGCCTATTTGAGAGCACCCATAAATTCTGATTGCTATCCACCTTAATATCTGTTGGGTAAATCATAGTAGTATCGTTCATGGAGATTCTGCCTTGGTTTTTCATGGTATACTCCTTGTTGGATGTCCGCCAGCAAGCTACGGCGTTAAGGTTCACTAAAGAATAGAATAGAACACCAGTTTTAGGGTCCACGAAGGAAGCACTCGACTGCGCGTTCGGGCCTCTGCTTCCGAGTAGCTTGAAAGAATTGAAATTATTTTCTGCCAATGTCTTATTTCTTAGCAACTCTGTTGAGACAGCGAATTCATTAAAACTCGCCATCGGATGGAAGTAAAGAGTACTGTAGTTATCAGAGTTAGGCGCCGATAGTCCCATGCCGAAGATAGCGTCATCCCAAGTGAAATTCAATCCTTTGATATTGAAGTCGCAGGCCAGAGGGTCTTGGTTGAAGTAATGATGACTTATTCTCCACGACTCGTTCTTCTCCCACGAGTAAACTACTATACCCGCTTTACCAACGTCTCCGGCGTACGCAAAAGTTTTATCACAATCCATATCTTCGACAGCAATATTTGCGAATCCAGAATCTTGTTTCACCTGGTCTGCAGGAAACGTATACTTTCTCAGGAGGTTGTCGGTCTTCAAATCGTAGACAATGATAGAGGGTGGATATTTAGTAGAGTTATTTTCGAGGCTTCCCATTTTTCCGCTGTCGAGAACCCAGAGACGAGCGCACTTGTCAGCTTTGACCCTGAACGGTGAAATGATCTCTGGAGGCTTCCCATCGCTGCCGATAGAGTGCGCTGCCCAGCTCGGGTACGGAATCAAGTTTGGTGACTTCGTGCTGTTGTCTGAAATAAGAAAAATATGTTGATAAGTTTAAATAAATCAATCCATTTAGGCCAGGCCACTTGGCCGGGTGTAACGGCGGTCATAATACAATTTTTCACCACCCCACTCACTCACTAAGGGTCACTGACCATTCTTAACAGAATATTGATGATGAGCAGCAGCGTCATTATAGTGGATACTTTACTCCGGTCGCCAATCCGCTTACCCAGCGTGGCGATTATCATCGCTTGGTACCCACATCACAAACCTTAATTGAGATTACCGTGGAACTAGGTCGATTTGTGTAAGATGTTAGATGCCCCAAGATATGTATTATTATTTATTATACATAGAAATATAGATACACACATAACTCGGGAACAACTATCTGCTGCTCATCACACAATTATATGCCCTTGCCAGGATATAAATAAAAATTACTGGAGGTCTCAGCTTCGTAGGATATCACCATCAGCTAGTAGTTATCAACTTATCACTACCACCTAGTTTATCGCTTACATAATACTTAGTTATATCAGGAACTTACACAATATAGCAAAACAAAGGCGTCATTTAGATATAGACGCAACAATAGTACTACCCACTATTGAAATATTAATGGTCTTATGTATGTCAACATCGATTATTAACAAGCAGTGCATCGGTCGTTTACCTTTACTGTTAGTTTAAATAGGTCACTGGTATTCAATAAAGGATATTATTGAATAGAAAGTGATATCAAATACACGATTATCATTGGTGGCCTGCGACACAATAGTTTCCATAAAACGGGGTGAGTAGGGCAAGACTGACATCGATCAAATTTATTTCTTGCGTATTTCAAACTACCTACTTCTACGGAATGAAGTAGGATTTATTACCTATTTGTACTATCGGTATTTTTTTGAAAGAGAACAAAGAGTCATACAATAACTTGTATTTAATGTAAAAATATTATCAACGTAGTAGAGGCCTATAAAAACCAACTCGCATCGCACTTCTTGTTAGACCTCAATATGCATTGTATGGACTTATTTTATTGGGCTTATTATTGATTAAAAAAGTTAATGTCCCTATTATATTTCAATGTTTCTTGTTTTTTTGACATTGCATTTTGTTATTCAGTTTCGGTAAATATTTCAAAGGAAATACATCTCGTGTTTATAAAATATGCATAATGTTTGGTATTATTTTACCACTGCCAAAAAACTACACCTCTTGCCTCAGCAGCCAGTTTTACAGTACTTTGTATAACAATTTCAAAAAAATACAAAATAATTTATTGCATGAAAGTGAGTAATTACAAAGGTAACATATTTATTATAAGATCGTCACAATCAGCCATTGTATGGCGTATAATATTTATAATTCATTTCATGAGATTGATAATAACAAAAAGACAAAATGTAGGAAAAAAATAAAAATAATAGTACCTATGCATACATGTATTTGTAAAATGAATTTCGTATTACGAGTAGGTATATCTGCTCAGTGCTCATTCACAAATAACATTATTCTTAATAATTTTATTATTTCGTGCTTTGTCGTAGGATCAATATTGAGATCCGTGCATAGTGAAGTTAATAAAGACGAGTATTATGTACATAAATTCGGACATCCCCGTGCAATAAATACATAAAAGTAGCTTATCCACATAATACTCGGACGAGTAGGTACCTACATAATTATCTACTAGGTGCGTTATCGTCTACAAAAATACGAATCGAAAAGATTCACTCCAACATTAAATATTACGACGTTCTTATTCTTATACATCGGAGCATTGAGGCATATTGAGCAAGTTGTGTAAAGTCCATTTCAAATACGAAGGCTTGATTCCACTTGACAAAGTCTTTAGGCGTCAACGACAGGATCAGTGATAACAAAAGATACCAGGATGCTTAGCCAAGTTGCCAATCGCTAACGCTTAGTAGCGTATCGTAGTTTTCCCTCTCTGTCACTCCTTCTTATTAGTGCGACAAAGACAGTTGGCTACCTTTCGTTTACGATTGACGATTAAGCGTTAGCGATTGGCAACTTGGCTAAGCACCATGGCCAGATCCTTTTGTGAAATGATATTTTTTGCATACATCGGTGTACGACACGTGCCATTTTGTAGTGGGCGAATTAAATGACAAAAGTTTCGAGTGGCCTCAGGCCTTCGTATTTGAAATGGACTATACAAACATATTTGTGCACTGGACTGGACGGGTTATTCCCACCTGTTACCACCAACTTGCCACCAGTGGTAACAACTGGGAATTTTTTTCCCACCTGTTACCACTGGGAACAACTGGGAATTAAAATTCCCAACTGTTACCACTAAACTAATTGGTGGTAACTACTGGGAATTCTTTTTTCCAGTAGTTACCACTAAGTTAATATTTAGTAGTCCTATTGCAATAGGATACCTAGTAGCCATAATTTTTGTTATACAATGGTAACAATTTCCAGAGACTATAATTATTATAAAATGTTATACTACAAATAAAGACGAATTACACTGATTTTTATTCAAAACAAGAATATTTCAATATTTCATTTTTCATGTAAGTACCTTAAACCTTGTAGTAGTTATAATAATCTTAAAAAAAGATTGAGATTCGTAATCAGTTAAAACAACACGATGAAAAATGAAAGTTTCTACGAGCCGGTCACCCGTCATCCCTTTTTACCTGCCCCTGTGATAATCAAGTCAGTAGTTCTTAATATTTTTGGTTCAGATTCAGAGTAGGTAATACTGACAACATATTTTAAAAAAAGTTTAAATATATTTTCAAAATGTATTCATTTTTAGTAAATTCGATGGTTAATAAGATATTTTATAAATAAAGTAATATTCGAAAAATTAGTTCCTTATTAATAACTGGCAAAGTATTTTGTGTATATTCTATTAAAAACAAGCACATTACTAGTAAAGTACTTGGTGGTAACAACTGGGATTTATTTTTCCCAGTAGTTACCACTAAAGTGATTGGTGGTAACTACTGGGAATTCTTTTTCCCAGTAGTTACCACCAAGTACTCTGGTGGTAACAGGTGGGAAAAAAATTCCCAGTTGTTACCACTGGTGTCAAGTTGGTGGTAACAGGTGGGAATAACCCGACTGGACTCTGTACCTGCAGTGCCTTTGCAGCGTGCATTTATCATTAAAGTTCAATAGGAAGCCAAAAACCTGTATGACTCAAGGCTTTTAAAATGAGTTGTGGAAATTCCCAAAGAGCGCTTAATAAACAATAACCATTAATAAATAGATAACTTAAATTCAATCGGAATCCGTCAGCCGTGAATCATTAAAAACTGATTGTTTCCTTTATTCAGTGAGTTTATATCAGTTTTATGTACCTACTTTATTGTAGTTCCATTAATGAATAATAAATATAATAATATTTAACGTATTCATGTTAAGTAGATTGTTAAAAATTAACTACTATTAGTAAATGTGAAATAACTAATTCAAAAAAATTAAACCCGTGTTTACCGTTACTTATACATATGTTTTGTCCAGGTACCTGGACAAAATGTAATGTATTTTTTTCTTAGTGGGTAAAAGTCATAATATGGCCTACCATAATAATTTTACCCAGTAAGAAAAAAATACATTACATTTTGTTGGTTACAGCTCGCGAGGCCGAAGGCCGAGCTGCTTGAGTCCAGAACTCCCATGCTACTCAATGAAAAAGTGTAACATGAAAACGAATCGGAGGGCCGCAGGCCCGACGATTCGTTTCGACAGTCCGCGAAGGCCGAAGGCCGAGCTCCGCGTAGGGCCGAAGGCCCGAAGCGTCCCTCAGAGGCCTGACAGCTCGCGAGGCCGAAGTGCTATTATCATTTTCACGGAAACGCCCCAATTCATATTGCTGTCACACTGAAAGTAACTATCAATAATTGCACTTATGCAGAATAAGCCAGAGTCAAAAATAAAGTACCTGAATACTATGAAATTTTCTTCGGTTACCGCGAGGATTACTCATGAAATAAAACTATGAAAACGGATAAATACTATGAATTCACAAGATCTATATAAATCAATTAACCTTCGTTTTCTTGATAAAGGATACGACATTTAAGTAAAGAGTAGAGATGGGTTAAGAATAACATGAGATAAATATAGCAAGAAGACAGTTTGTCGGGGTGTAATGGTGTAAGATTAAGGAAGACCTGGCGGGTTACCATGACGTAGTAATGCGATTTCGTTTCCCTGAACCTAAACTGAATCGCATTAGTACGTCATGGTAATCCCCCTGTACAGGAAAACTACCATGATCTCTTAAATGCGATTCAGTTTAGGTTCGGCTTGTTAGTTTTTGACAGTTATTCTATGGAAATGACACTTCGCGATTCAGATTAGGTCCTAAACTGAATCGCATTAGTAGACCACAGTAGCCGCCCTGTGTACATTTGTATGACACAGATTTTGTATCCCGAATTTGAAATAAATCCGTATTCTCGTGTTAAATTAGTGATTGAGGAAAAGGCTTTGAGTAAATGACTGCCGCTTGTAACAATATAAATTCTAGTACTTAAGTTATGACGCGGTAATTAAAGTAATGTGGTTTTTGAATCGCCTTAATAAGTTGTGAGAAGTGTCAGTGACATCGCTTTACGAGCGTATGCTTCCGGTAGTTTTGCTCGCGGGAATAACTGTCTTAATTAAATCATCATAATAAAATATTACACTTGGGTTTTCATTAAATCGGTGGCAAAAAAGGCATCGCTTTCAAGATGATAAGCAAGTAGGGACCGTAGCCTACGTATTCTTGCTATAAAAATAAATACTCTGGACAAACCGCCCATCAGTAGCAAAAGGCAATAAATTCAAAAAATTGGCGAAGACTTGGCTGCCCATAGAAAATTCTTTTACTACCAGAGTAGAGTGCAGAGTAGAGAGAGACTAGTCTTTTTACTACCAGATATTGTTGGATAGATTAAAGATACCTATCTACTGCTAAATATTTATTGCAATAACAATAACAATTCTACAGACACATTTAATTCTGGAAATCCATCCATATCTACATATTAATAAGATGGTTCCGAAGATTCCCATGGTCAAAGTCAGTAAAATGAAAATAAGGTCCGACCGAGACTATGGATTTTGTCTTGGCCGAGACCGAGACTAGTACAATTTAGTTCGCGGCCGATATTCTCGGTCGGACCTAACGCCGCGGCCACGACATTGGTCTAAGGCGACCGGCTTAGCGGAAAACCATACGTGCTCCCTCTCGTATCCATATCGGCATCCCGCACCAACGCCTTAAGTTGCATGCAGACCAAAAGAGCATTCGCTGTTCTATCCCCCTACTCTACGAAATTCGATCGTTACACGAAACGTGATTCGTTGATTTCGTAGAGTGGGGGATAGAACAGCGAATGCTCTTTTGGTCTGCATCCACCTTTAGACCAATATCGTGGCCAGGACATTAGTCGGCATATGTTATAATTCATAGCAACGAGCATACTTTTTGTATTTTTTGATAAAGTGCTTTTTGAAATTGTTAATTCGTTATATGTTTTCTAGAGTTCGTTAGGTATCTGTGTCCATGGAAGCAGACTACGATGAAAAATTGTAATATAGTTATTCCATTTTATCTACCAATAATACCTATAAAGTCGTATTAGGACACTTTCTAAATGAGTATTTGGTAATGTTGGTCTTAATTACGCCATATCACGATTTACTTTGGAACGAAACTGAAAGTTGCTCTCACCAATGACTATTGATTCTATTTAGCTTACGATGTTTACAAATATATTCTCCTACCTTGTAGGTAGAAAACCCAAATGAGTCAGACTTGCTAACCATAACATGTACTTCTTATCACAAGTATTGAAAGCTTAAAATTGCTCGGCGTATAACAAACAAATGTGAATTCTGTGTAAATAAGTGAATAACACTGGCGGGTAAGTCATACGGACTACTTACATATTTCCACAGTGTATTCATAGTCATAATAACCTCGTACCTCATAACAAATGCTAAAAGTTCATTTGCCTGTTTAAATTATTCAGCCTAAAACGGTCTGGTTTAGTATTCCAACTTTCCACTTCCAAATCGAGACTATTTTTTTTCACCATGCATATAAAAGCAAAGGGCAGTTATCATTAATTTGATACATATCATTTAAATTATAAATATTAGATGTAATATTAAGTTAATAAATAATTTGATTTGTGTTTTCACAATACGTTTAATAGATACCTATCATTTATTCGGGGGTGATGAAGTAGGTGCTTAAAGGACGATTCATTTACCTAATAATATCTAACTTCCTCCATGAAACGTTTTTTCTAAGCCAAGACAATTCACGTCAGTTTCAGTACAAATATTACGGCGACTTAAGGTGGATTTACACCAAATGAGCGAATGCTCATTCTATCCCCACTCTACGAAATTCGTTCGCTACACAAAACGTAATTCGTCGAAATTCGTTGAATACACCTTTACGTAAGCTTTAGCTTTGGGCTTAGTACAAAAGTATGGTGAGATAAATAGGTATTTCTTTTATCGCCCCTGTCTAACTGTACTAATTAAAAAGTGACAGATATCTATCCCGCTGCCTAATCTCGCTTTACTGTTACGATAAAATAGACATATGGCTGCGAGTTCTTGTCAAACACGAGCTATGCCAGCCCCTCTAGTATGTATTTAGACATCCTCACCTTTCAAATTGACATAGTTCAGCGTTGACGGTACCCCAAACTTCCATCTGGGAACTGTCACAAACAGCCGATCCTCATAAACTTCCACTCCCATCGGAATATTGTTCTCCTGGATGAATGTCTTGCTGTCGATGGCCTGTTGTCGGGCTTCAGGGCTGGGGTACTGGTAGTCCAGTTGGTTCCATTCGAAGACGAGGTGAAGTTTGTCGCCGGAGGCAAAGCAGGCGAGGGAAAGGAGAAGAAGGGAGCGGAGCCCCATGATTGGTTTCTGGAATAGAAAAAAAACACACTTTAGGTAGTTCTACTTGTTTACGGCTTGTATGTGTGTGTACATGAACGCAAACACGCATGAACGCAATTAGGCATAGAAGATGCTTACGTAGCCCCTAATCATCTCCTCAATCCTCATCAAATCCAGAACTATCAAAGCCAGTTCTCGAATCTATGTGAGCCCGGGATGGAGAGTGAAAGTCTGATAACCGCATGAATTCATGCAAACTCGGGATTATTTACGAATTTCTGTAAGGATTTAAAACATTGTGTGCATTCTCTATCTAAGTGTCCTTATAGTAAACGCCAAAGCTTTTTCCAAAACAGTTACCATTTTTTTGCGCGCCTTGTTATAATTTTTAAGTGCCCACTTCGCCCATGTATAGCTATTAGCTAATATTATTACGTGTCACGCTAGCACTGCCAGCAAAGTCTAATAGTGATCCTATTTTATAAACAATAAAAAAACTCTACTTACTATACCTACTATATGTTTACGAATGACATAACGAGAGCTTACGATAGAGCACAATCAATCAGCGAGCGCAGGGTGACTGACCTTGCTCAGTTTAGAGGTCAGTTGCGCAGGCGACGATTGTCGGTTGCATTTTACCGCTGTGTAGCACGAAAGTTCGTACGCATGGTCAACGTCAAAGATATGTCCACACTTTTGCATCTTGACATCGACCTTAAGTGCGTAAGTTTATAATACGATCACGTTTGATCACACAAATGATTTAATATAATTGGTGCAACACAACATACTCGTACATACAGGGTGTTTTTTTTTCGACCGTTCAAATTCTACGTAGTGAATGTGTAGGTCATACTGACCAACTTTTACTATGGGGACAAAGTGGAAATCGCGAAAAAAAAATCAGCTGTTTCATACATTTCGGCCGGCGTAATGCCGCCAATTTGTATGAAACAGCTGATTTTTTTTTCGCGATTTCGACGTTGGCCCCATAGTAAAAGTTGGTGAGTATGATCTACACATTCACTACGTAGAATTTGAACGGTCGAAAAAAAAACACCCTGTATATTCTGTACTTATTTATGACCAAGATAATATACATAGCACTTGCCTAACTAATTATTTGCAACTATGATTTTTATGACAAATTAATTTCATTACGATTGAAGTATCCTTATAAACGTTTCAAATAAGTTTTTAAACTGAATACTGTAACTGTAAGTGGGTATATTTGTAAGTAAGTACATATCACTTAACAATAAGTATCTGATTTACAACACTTAAGTACGACATTTTTGTATCTAACATGAGGCTAACAGGCATTACAAAGAGCCTTGCGGAACTCCGTAGGAAAAAACAAGCCCCTAGTCCGAGCTTAAAATGTTGCCTCAATTCAACCTCGTGGGAAAAACAAAATCCCACAAAGTCAACTAACAAAGCCATGCAAGTAGGTACTCAATGTTTTGTTTCCTTTGATGCACTTCGTATAATTTCCCTGCAACTGTATCAGTGACAGACATATCCGCCGGAAACAACAAGGTCGAAGGTCCGGATAACCTCGGAAAGTTCTCGTGAACTTTGGAACATAACCTTTCGGTAAATAATCGAACGAGATGATTGATAATTTTATTACCGTCCATGTTTTTATTGAACGCCCCTTTTAGTCCCCATAGCACTCCTTGCAGTTTACTGTAGTAGGTTCATTGTAATGTAGGTGGTAAATTGGTGGTGGTAAATTTATTTATTTATTTCATGCAATTAGCTATATGTTTATGCTTACCATCATCGTTTATTGTAACTGCAGTTAATATTGTATATCGTTCTTCCACGTAACCAAATTTTTTCCAGTCTCCCACTAGCCACTTAAAAAATGCGTCAAGATCTATTTGCCATCTTTGTCGCGGTCTTCCGGATTTGGTATTATGGGACCCATTTGGTCGTTAGTTTAGCCCACTTATAATTCTTATTTAATATATAATTGTCTGGGCGTTATTACCTTGGTATAATTTATATCATTCTCATTTTCTACAGAATATCTATAGGTACATACATATCAGTCTCTTTTAAATTGTATATTTTATATTTTAAAGACAAACGGGTCTTAATCGCGTAAACTTACGTTTAATTATATCCTGACGTTTCGGGCATGACGTTACACCCGTGGTCGCAGGCAGAGAGAATATGAGTGATAATCGTGAAAGTTTAAATCGATATATTGTATATTTTATTTGCATTGCCTTATGTATATTCTCTTCTGTATAGTTTAACTAGTTGTTTTCATAAACGATTTCAGACAGTTTATGTAAAATGGGGTGAGATGAAACGGTTTTTTTAATGGGATAAGACAAAATGCTAACAGCAGACGCTGTGCCAGAAAGACGACTTTTTGTTTTTCCCTATTCTGAAAACCGTTTCATCTTACGATTTTCGTTTAAAGTGAGCGACCTCCAAGTTGTTTACTATCCACCTTTGATTGATCAGGGTTCCAGCAATTTAAAGACTACTATGGCACAATTAGTGTAAGGTTATGTTATGATTTTGTAAAAAAGGAACATCATTGTCACAGAAACGAGTATCCCGTAGGCTTTTTCTGAGCTTTTTCCGTCCATTGTGCCTACTTATAGGTTCATAATTGTTGCGTGTTATCGTTTATAGTCGTTACCGTCACGTTTTTACAAGTATTCAAGTGCGAAAGTTATGTATAGCACGATAAACCATAAAAGTGTGATCATAATTAGCCACCTAAGACAGTTCCATTCTCAAAAATATGGATGATTTTACAGTAAGCTTTAACTACACTTCATTCATTGTATCAGGCACATAGTATTTATTGGGTAACCCGTTCATTTTATTATCTTACGTATAATATTCCTTCACAGTTGTTACTGTTGTTAGTTGCTCATATAATTTTAAAGACTTTACTAGTACTTAAAAACTTTAAACTCACATGCAATATATCTAACATAAACACGACGCAGTCACTAACATAAATCACCAAGCATAAAGGCATAAACATCTGGACACTTGGTACAGTGTTACTCCCTTTTGTTGCCAAAGAAAAGCCTCAGGAATTTAATGAACATTAAAATTCAACGCAATACGACCATTGTTACTAGGTTCACAAGAAAATGACCTGTAAAACTATATCGTAAGAGTCATAAATGCGTATACGATAAAATGGACTAACCGATTTGTTCCACGCTTTATCTTAATGCCATTTTTACGATAGGCAAGAAATGTACGAGAAAATCATGTTGGTATTGAAACCTAGAAAACCTAGCTTAAGTGTTTGCGATTCGTTAATTTTTATGATAAATGTTGTAATGAAGAAATAAAAGGTGTATTTCTTCGTGGAATGGAATATTTATATACAGTAACTAAAAATGGTTGGGTTAGTTAGTTTAGCACATATTATTATATTCACATTCAAGTTGTCTAGTTTTATAACGCCTGCCTACACAGTCTACACATGCTCGTATCTGGTACGAAGGTCATAGCAAAACTCGAGCCCGTGGCAAAAAATTGCCAAAAGTCCTATTGTATTTTTTCCCTAGGGTAAAATATTTCGTGGTACCTGTAGGCATTTGTTAAGCAGGCTTTGAACCCGCCAAGGCTTAACGGGTCATATCCAATCGGCCTAATTCATTATTAATTCGTGAAATAAGTACCTACTTAGTTCACCCCGCTTCCAACCGTTACCATTTACGCATCTTAAAATCGTAAGCTTTATAGCTACACGGCCGGCGATGGTCGCATTCTATGAAGATTACTCAATTTTTTCTCACGTTTGGCCGCTTCTCCAGTGGTAACCTGGTAGCTGTAACACTTTATTAGGGTATCGGAATCAAAACACGTCTTCATTTGAGTGACAGAGACAAATTATTTACCTACATTTATGCTTTTTGTTGTTCACGTTAGGCATCCTGTAGCCCTATTGCGAAAATCGTAAATTTCGTGCATATGTCTCTGCCAGACTTTGAGGATTTAGTAATGGAGTCGGCTTAATATCGTTTCCCCTCTGCCAAAGACTTTGGCCAAGAATTTGTACATTGACCAAACCTGTTTATAAAAACTATTTCATTAATCGATTCTTCGCAGTCTTGTAATCGTTATGTACCCGTAACAAGCTCCGTCAAAATGCCTGTATGTGCTATGTATGGATTCGAAACTCGTTCAAATACATCATGTATACAAAATATGCGATACCATTTCATATCTTGCCTTTATTTGTTTATATTACAACATTTTAATACATAAAATTGTTCAAGAAAATCAAGTACCAGGGAATCGATAGCCAAAATCGGTTTCGAAAATATCGCACACAATTCGTATTTTCATTTTTGACTGATGGAGAAAGTTTGACATTTATTGTTTTCTCGTATTTAAGGTTAATAAGGTCTACCCATCTTTAAATTTTGTAGGAAATATCAGACTTAGTGAATCAAGTAAGACAGAAGACTCTGCCTTGGTCTAATGTTAAGCTTATATGTAAGCCAATAAGGTTGAATATTTATTGCGCTTATTTGGAATACGTATTACGCGCGAAAATACATAGTGATGTGAACGTTACTCTTTATGACACAATGTCGAGAGTAGGTATAAAATGTCGAGATACTGACACTTGTGTTTACGTATATTAGTGTTCTCACAGTAAGTAAATAAAAACACAGTCTTATCGAATTCAATAACTTCATTTTTACAAGTGCTACTTAACGCTAGTTGGACCTATATTATAAATTGTATTTAGGTACTTACTAAAATATCACTAAGGAATATCAATATCACCGGCCTTATTGCAAAAACTTGTATGTATACGCACCTACGCACCTTGTACCTACGCAGTACGCACTTGTATTCAAATTGTATCCTTACGAGTATTCACAATTAAGCCTCAGTGAGTTTTACCCCAGCTAACTAAAACTTTCTTACTACAACAAAATAAATAATACTCGTATGTACACTCGTATGGACATACATTGTTTTCTTTCACAACCGCTAATTAATATTATTTATTAAATATTATAATTGATTTACGGATTTCGAAATGCACGTGATTGACCGAGACTTTCCTTACAGTTACAGCCTTCGTAGTCAAAGATCGCGATAAACGAAAACATAATCAATTGAAGTAGGTTAATGGCAAGACATTCAGGCGGTTTTGTATTAAAATTGGTTGATTAATTAATAACTGTTACTAATTGTCTGTTTACTTTTATTTAAATACTCAAAACAACAATATATAGTACCAAGGTGCACGTCAATCTATGACGTTGAGAAAAATATATCGATACGATAATCTTCAGACACTTGAAAGCCATATTAATCGGTTCGATTACATCTACGTCGATAGTTTGAAATTGTGTCCGCATAGAAATTTTACTGTATTAGTGTGATAATTTAACTTAGTGTAGTGGTATTGTTTAAGTGTGCGTGAGTAGTAACGAGAAGAAGAAATGCATTTGTAGTTAGATCGTTTACATGTGTGCTACCTCGTCCCCCTCGGAAATTGGCAGAATGTTTTGTTAGGAAAGTTATAGCGATACCGTCTCCCCATACTAAATCCTCAAAGCTGCCAGACCGATGACGCCTTGATTAGAACGACAGAGATAGAAAATCGATTTTTTTGTTTTTCGAAGTTTGCTGTAGCGTTAACCATTTTTTCTTGGGGAAATACTTCATGCATATAGTTTGGGAAATATTATTTGACCGACTGTTATCTTACTTGCGACCTTTTGTTTTGCGTAGCACTTACTAGACAATCAGCACTTTTCTATTGTTAATGATGCAAAACAAAAGGTCTTAAGTAATATAAGAGTCGGTCAAATAATATTTCCCGAACTACCTCCAAGCCCGCATTTCCGAACCATGAATAACCTCACCGCATACCAACGAAAAGATAAATGTACCCTTGGCCACCCTTGCAGACCGGTTGGAGGATATTTGCATAACAAATGTAAGCAAATTAGATGCAGTGTTTCTTAATGCCGTGACAGGCTTATGCATTTCACGTTAGCGCGTCCTTGTCTTTTGGAAATGTAGAAAATGGACTAGTTTTTGTTTTGATATTATCTTATCTGCTATGTCAGATAGCAGTTACTTACAGTTGAATTAAAACGTCTAATTTTTAGTTTTGGTATGAAAGTAATTTCGCGTAGGTATTTTATTTAGACATGAAGGTTTTGTTAAAACGACACATTTTATGTTTCTAATTCATGCCGCCTTAAACGACATTATTCGCCGGTCTCTTGCCACCATCAACGTGCCAGCTCTTTTGGAGCCCACCGGCATCGCACGTGACGATGGCAAGAGACCTGACGGCATGACTCTGGTTCCATGGAGATTGGGAAGGGTGCTAGTCTGGGACGCAACGTGTGTAGACACACTGGCTCCTTCCCACCTCTCTGGAACCAGCAAACAGGAGGGTGCGGCTGCGAAGGCGGCCGAACATCGGAAAAATGTGAAATACTCGGGTCTCGGCTCCGGCTACATATTCATGCCATTCGGGGTTGAGACCCTTGGTCCGTGGGGTCCCAGCGCTCATAAGTTTTTTATAGACATATCTAAGCGGCTTGTCGACGCCACTGGTGACCGCCGTGCTGGCAGCTACCTAGCTCAACGCATAAGTATCGCGATACAGCGAGGTAATGCTGCCAGCATTCTTGGCACCATGCCGCGGGGGCCCAACTTTTTAGATTTATTTTAGTTTTATTTAGTCTTAATTTGATAGGTTTCTTTAGTTTAGTTATATTTTATTCTTTAGTTTATTTAGTTTTAATTTGATAGTATACTTTAGATTTAATTATTACTTATACCTTTTATATGCACGATTTGTACCGTTTAATAAAGAAACACTGTTTTGAATGTTATGAAGACATTCATTAGAAGGATGTTAAATTATAAAAACTATTTTTATTTATTTACAAATAGATACATATATTTAATTAAATATACTACATTGTTAGACAAAAATAACGTAAAATATAGAAGTTCTCTATCCTCGGCAAACATTCCTGCATTTGTCAGTATCGCCCTAATTCCAATAGTACTTTATTTATGCTTTTTTTTTTACTCCCGTCCCGTACTTTTATTTTTCATTTACAGGGTTGTGAACACAACTTTTAACCTCTACCTTATATTATAGATGTCAAGATAAGTCTATTCCCTATAAACGCATCAAGGCATTGCGTTTTGGGATTTTAAGACACCTCGTGTATACCTACATATACAAGACGTAATGAAATCATGATGATGATGATGAACACAACTTTAAACCTCTACCTTATACTATAAGGTAACTGTTTAAAAAACCCTATCAAAACCCTATCCTCAAACCCTAGGGTTTTATGGGCTTAATTCAGTTGATAGGCTTACCCCGTAAACAAGTTAAGCCGATCAGTGCTTAATCCAAACATAGGATTAATTTTCGATCTGCTTAAGCCTAAAAACGGCTTAACTTAAAGAACGGGTTTTTCGGTCTCTGCCTTATAGATGTCAAGACAAGTCTATTCCCTATAAACGCATCCACAGGCATTGCGTTTTTGGATTTTAAGACACCTCGTGTATACAAGACGTCATGAAATACATGGTTGCAACCTAATTTTAAATGTCATTTCTGATGAATAGTAAACCATAGAGGAACTTCTTTTTAAAATTTGACGTCTCCCACCCGATTTGGATTATTAATAAAATTGTGTTTGAATAATAAGTGTGTGGTCGTAAAAAAGGATTGTTTGCAACAATGTTTAACTGAGCCAAAAAATGCTCGTGGCGTCTTTAATAACAATTTTCAGCTTCACCTCAAATTGTTACCCACGCCACTAACCTTTTTTTAAATCTCTTAAACAAGGGTAGCATAAAATACCTACTATTATTGTGGTCAAAATTGAAGGTGCCAACTAATGAGTCATTACTCATTAGAAATGAGCCAGTGTCGAGAACTCATATCGCAACAAACAATAACAAGAGGCCTACGAACAACTATTACAAAATCTAATGAACTAAAGACACTGAACGGCATTGACAGCATACTATAGTTACGCACACTGCATCCTGATTTTTATCAACAAGTCAACTTACCCAAACTCTTTCCTTTGTATCTTCAAAATCATTTATTCCAAGCGAATAAGATTCAAAGTACAAATATACATAATACGAGAATGCACGAGTAAAACGAAACTAAACGGCATTAGAGAAATTAAGACAATTTGAGTCGAGGCCCATTGCGACACGAATTAGAGGTCACATGTGCTGTGCCAAATTAAGGGAATTTAAGCTTTAATTGCACGAGATACGAGCTGGTGGCTGATATAGTTAAATAGTTTAGATATAGACACTTTTGAAGGTTAAAATAACAGGTGTACTATGCATGTGCTCTTATTGGCTGTTATAAATGCCTAAATATCGTTCAGATGGAGATTATATAGGTATACGTGTATTACTTAATACTGCTTTCGTCTATTCATTCATTATTTTTGATAGAGAGGTCAGTAGCCGAGATTATGAGTATATCAGATTATGGGTATATATACAAAGGGTATAAGGAAAGGCTGATAAATTAAAACAAACTTGCAAAATAGACTTTTGTTCTATAATTCCAAATTTGTTGGCATCGACAGACTGGAAATCGAATATTTTCCAACTACAATCCTTTCTATGGCCTTACTGATAACAATTAATTCACGAAAACCTAACTCGAAACAATACCGTATGACCTCTCTTTAAAGTGTAATTCAGTTTGTATTTGCATTTGGTTGTTTCATTCGGTAATTTGAATTAAACAACTCAGGTTTAGGAATGGCATGGACATTGAATAACTAGTAATAGGTGTGCAATTAACTATTATTAGCAAATTTATGCAAGTATAATTTTAATATTTGTATACTGTTAAATGTGTTCACTCACACTTTTGGTACCTAATATGGCTTTAATAAAAAAAAAATATTTGTACTAAGAATCCACTTACCAAATCAGGAAAATAGCAATATTTCTAACCATTCATAAAAGATAAAAACGAATATGTCAGTGTTATAATTTATAATGAAAAAAAAAAGAAAAATACAAAAGAGGAGAACGGAAAAGGCAAAAAGGCAGCAGACGTAAGAGGTAAAGCCCATGAAAAATTACGATTTCGCGCATGGTTTATAAAATATGTAATGGTTTATGGTAAATATATAGAAATTGGCAACACGATAACGAGACCAAGGAAAATCGCTAACTACTAATATACAGGTACGCCCTTGGATTTAATAATGATACACAAAGGACATTCCAAGTAACTCAGACAGGAACTAAGTCCTCTTCACAACAACTATAATTACGACAGATGTCATGATAATCCATTGTCTATTGGCAATTAATGCAAACGCAATACCGCTAAAAAAAATGGAAGCCACTAGTAAATTATTGGCTGGCTTGGTAATATTCGTGTAAATTTAGTAAAACGCAATACAACTGTTGTAATTCTGTTCTTCAATACATACGTCTATATTTGTTCAGCTTTTACACTAATTTTATTTATTACTAATTTATGTATGTAGGAGTAAGTAATATGCAGAGGTTAAATATTATTGGCATTATTCATAACGTCTCACTAATGTAAAATGCCGTTGAAATTTATTTGTGCGTCCCTTGCCTGTACTTTTAACATTTGTGTTTATAAGTGAAGTACAAAATGTAACTTCAGGCATTTTATAATTATTCGATTAATAAGACAGTAAAATTTGCGGAGACCCCTACTTGCTCCGTGACGAGCATTATCCTTTGCCAATTTTGCCATTATTTCTTTGGCTGACATGAAAATTATGTTTGCATTATTTTCCTCATAACTTTGTATTTCGACGGTTTCTTTTAACTTAAGTTCTGCCTTTTACATACATTTTTCTCCTTATCTTATCCGACCACGACGATTCCTCCACCGACCAACGACCAACTGTTTTAAATCACGAATATAGCTCGACGCTCATGACTTCCGAAGCCAAACTATAGTCAGATTACTTTAGTTTTAGTCATCATTATCATCAGCAGCCTATGATAGTCCAGTCAAGTGCAAAAATAAGTATCGAAAGAATCCGTTCATAAATATGTTACGACGTTCTTATTACACAGAATTAGAGTGCACTGGGACATATTTTTGAACGTTTTTGTATACCCCTTATTTTGTCTTCGACTGTCCACTGCCGGACGTAGGCCTCTCCTATAAACTATGGGTATAGACGCATTAGGAAGAAAATGCCCATAATCGCCACGCTGGGCAAGCGGATTGGCGATCAGGCGATCACAGTAATAATGTGTCCACTATGATGACGCTGCTGTCAGTCATCAATCTTTTATCAATGGTCATTGACACTTTAGTCCCTTAGTCGACTCTCACCACACCTGTAGGAGGAGTTGGGGTGGTGACAAATGTATTCTTACTACCGTCACCACACGGCCAGTTTTAGTAAATTTACTAAAATATGTCTGTATCATAAAATAAACGCTTGAAATGATACCCATTCATATATTACTTATATCTGTATCCGATTTTCACCTACGCCATGCCAAAATGGCGATCCAAGGTGAACAGGTAAATTGGGTTTATTTTATTTTTACCGGGTCATTCAAACTTGACCGGAACTGCTAATACAAAGCTTTTGCGAGCACTGGTTTACCCCGAGTGGTTTTTAAGCTTATCTTTGGTTTTTTATTGTAATCATTTTATATAAATTAATAATTATGGCTCAAGACAATTTTTTTTGCCATTTCATGTAAACCTCATTCAATCTTCTATAAAACCAAGAACCCGCGACAACAGTGTAGGTAATTCATTTTAACTAGCACATGTAGGTATCTATTGAATGTGTAAGTATATACGTCCGCTGCTGAACATAGGCCTTCCCTATCGACCTCCATATACGCCACATAAACAATATTTTAATAAGCGTCAATTAATATTAAGCTATAGATTACTAACGATTATGAATTTATTCTAGAGCTAATCACTCAGATTCAAATTGATCAAAAAATTCATGTTATTGCATAAGTAGATAAAGTCATTAATAAAATAACCTTCATTAACGGGTGAGGCGTTCCACAAGGAAGTATGCTGCGACCTATAAACTTATTTGGTCAATGACTGACTGACCAATATCGATTCTATAAAACATGTTGCTATATTGCTACCGTGTTAAATACCAAAATAACAGTTAAAACTGTTATTTTGGTATTTAACGTGTTTTTGGTATTTAAAGTGTTTTAAACACATGGATAAGGTTTTTAACTGCTATTAGTTAATACGTGCAATAACGATTTTAGTGTGAAATATTGAATTAATTTGGATACGAAAAGGCTTCCGAGTAGGTATTACATACTCAAAAAATTTATTAACTATTATTACGTTTTCCTTAACTACTACCTATAGTTAAACTCCACAATTAAAGACAATTAATTACCTGATCAACTGAGGAAAATCAATAGAAAACAAGTTTCATTGGTCATAGATGAAACCTTCGGTTGCAAGGTACTTACCGTACTTAATATGCATTATTGGTGTTTCATAATCACTTTAAATACTTCATCGACTATTAAAAGTAGGTAAATGATGCGAATCCTTAGATTAAGACTTTATAAAAAATAGTCAAATTTGAAGAAACGAAAATAATCTAGTCGTGTATTATTGATTTTTTGTTTTATGGTTAACTATATGTCTTGATTTTTTGTTTTATGTTTGTATCGTAATTGTACAGATTTTTTTTCATGTGAAAAAATCGTTTTAAGGGACACCATATTTACACAGGTCGCGAGTGTCACGACTATGCTAAAAACCGTGATCGCATTTAACAGGTTCTATGTACTGTAATGCGCTGCCGTTAAAACAAGTCAGTAATTGGCAATTAAAAACGAATCTTTCATTAACTTATAAGTAATTACATGGTTAAGTGTAACAAATTACCTTTTGTAATGCAACCTTGGTGAAATACAAACAGAACCATAAATAAGGCAAGCAAGTTTTCCTATTATTAAGTGACAATGAGACATATAAATTTACTTAGGTATCTGATAATATGAACCTTATACATGTCAGGTATCACGTAATAATGTAGCTCCTTCTTATTTTTCACCGACCTCAAATAAGGAGGATGTTCTCAATTAAATAAATAAATAAATATATATTTTAGCCTATATGATGTCCCACAGCTGGGCACAGGCCTCTTCTTATACATGAGAGGGATTGGGCTATAGTCCCCCACGCTGGCCCTAAGCGGGCTGGGAACTTTACATACACCTTTGAATTTCTTCGCGGATGTATGCAGGTTTCCTCACGATGTGGAAAAAGTAGATTCCTTCAAGTTTCTTGGCTTCACTCTGGACAGCCATCTCCATTGGAAGAATCATATCGAACAGGTTTGCAACAAACTAAACAGATTTGTCTTTGCACTAAGAAGATTAAGAGATACGGTATCGGTAGAGGCGGCAATTACAGCTTATCATGGATATGTATCGTCTGTTCTCCGTTATGGTTTGATTTTATGGGGAAATTCTGTGGACGTAGAGAGAGCATTTAAAATCCAAAAAAAGTGTGTCCTGATCATCTGTAACGCTCAGATTGATGAGAGTTGTGTACCTCTTTTTAGGAAAAGGCGTATATTACCATTGCCATGTTTGTACATCAGAGATGCATGCGTCTTTGTCAATACACGTCTAAGTGATTTCCCAAAACGCGGTGACATGATGCTAAGACAGACCAGAGAAAGGGTCATGGACCTGTTGTACAAACCTCGAGTGAGCAAGGTGATATATGGAAAAAATGTGGCTAACATGTGCATTTAATTGTATAATAACTTGCCAGAGCACATTAAGGTGCTCCAGGGTAATAGTTTTAAAAATAAATTGACGATTTGGCTTATCGAAAGATGTTTTTATAGTGTTAAGAATTATTTAGAGTATAAGTGACATAGATCGGTATTATTGTATTTCATTTATTTGACATAATGTTTGTATTTTTTTTAAACGGTTTTTATTAACTTCACCGCGTATCAACTGTCGTCGATGCTTCAAATCTTGTGATCGATTTTTCGACCACTTCTACTGCACCGAAATCAATAAAACTTGAAACTCTTATCAAGTCCCCATGACAATGCAATATTATAATATTTTTATCCTCGTATCCTCAAAGCCTGATGCTGCAGACGTACTGCCTTCCTTAACCGAGAGTGTTAGACACGTGAAAACGAAAGTATAGCATGTTTGGCATAATCAAATACTAACAACTTGATCTTGACTTCCAAATTCTCACTCCTGATGCTGCAGTACTGCCCACAATAACCGCAAGGTTTATCTTTTATCAATATCTTGATTTTAAAGAAGTCCTTTAGATATGAAGTATATAGGTAGAAAAGAAACATGCATATTTAATACTAACGTCCAACTCCTCAAATCTGATACTCCAGTGTTACTGCCTGCCACAACCGCTAGGTTTAGCGATATGTAGATTTTGAAGTACTGCTTTTGATATTTGGTAGAAACATATGGATTCAATTATCATGATCATCATCATATCAGCTGAAAGACGTTCACTGGTAAATATAGGCCTCCCCTAAAGATTGCCGCAAGGACCGGTCCCGTGCCACCCGTATCCAGCGACTTTCACCAGGTCATGATCATGAGTCCACATTGTGGGGGGCCTACCCACGCTGCACCTTCCGGTACGTGACCGCCACTCGAGAACCTTACCGCCCCAACGGCCAGCGTTTCCACGCGCGACGAGCCCCACCCAGTTCAGCTTAGCGATTCGAAGAGCTATATCGGTTACGTTGGTTCTGCTGCGGAGGTCACATTTCTAATCCGATCTCGCAGAGAGACTCTTAGCATAGGCCTCTCCATTGCCCTTTGGGTGAGTTTGAGCCTTCTTATGTGGCCCATTGTACACGACCACGGTTTAGTACCGTATGTCATTACTGAGGCCCTCCGGCTGATAGACTCATAGGGTCACGGCTGATAGAGTGACAGCGTGAGTGGTTCGCGTAGAGCGAGCCGTCGGGCCTGCGGCCTTTCAGCTTATAGAGTGACTGCGTGAGTGATTCTCGTGGGGCGAGCCGTCGGGCCTGCGGCCCTCCAGCTGATAGAGCGACAGCGAGAGTGGATCGCGTAGGGCGAGCCGTCGGGCCTGCGGCCCTTCAGTTGATAGAGTGACAGCGTGAGTGGATCGCGTAGGGAGAGCCGTCGGGCCTGCGGCCCTCCAGCTGATAGAGCGACAGCGTGAGTGGATCACGTAGGAAGAGCCGTCGGGCCTGCTGCCCTCCAGCCGATAGAGTGACAGCGTGAGTGGATGGCGTAGGGAGAGCCGTCGGGCCTGCGGCCCTCCAGCTGATAGAGTGACAGCGTGAGTGGATCGCGTAGGGAGAGCCGTCGGGCCTACGGCCCTTCAGCTGATGGAGTAAAAGCGTGAGTGGATCGCATAGAACGAGCCGTCGGGCCTGCGGCCCTCCAGCTGATAGAGTGACAGCGTGAGTGGATCGCGTAGGGAGAGCCGTCGGGCCTGCGGCCTTCCGTCTGATAGAGTGATTCCGTCAGACCTGCGGTCCTCCGGTTGGTCGACTGAGAGAACGAGTTTTTATTTTATAGTCTCAAAATTCGACTTGTATATTGTGTACAATATAAACATTTTAACTTGATTTTCTCAATAAACCAAATTGATTGATATATTCCTTATTGTCAGGTCTCTGTTATCTAAGGTACTTATTGTATAAATAATACGTCCATTTGAGACACTTCGGGCATTCAAGCTTAGGTACATTAACCACGACCAGCCTTTGGTTTTCATTTGTCGATCGAGATATTTGATAACATTTTTTTAGTGTCGGATTTCTAAAAATATCTATTCAACAGGGATTCGCCTCCCGTCACACATAAAATAATGTTCATTACGTTTACATGTGTCGTGATTCGTGATGAAAGCGCAAGAGTATAAGCGCTACTTAGCATCCATAGTTTGTATTACATATTATAAACAACATCTTTGATCTAGAATAAGTAGGTATAGTATCGGAAATCATCTTAACAATTGCGCTAAAAACTTGAAAATAAAATAAGTAAAAAAGTTTTAAGTTAAACGGTTTTTATTGCACCAAAAACTAGAAAATAAAAATATTGTATCTAACCGTAGATGCTACTTTCTGTAGATTACTCACGTGAAACTATTATCACTGTAGGTAGTCTTCCTAAGTCGGATGCTGAAAGCCACGTTTAGCTTCTATGTCAGTGGATTAAGCGTTACCTAATCGGAAACTTTTACCAAACTAAAATAAAAACGTGGGGCGTTATTATAAAGAAACGTACAAGTTCAAAACATGTAATTGTAGCTTTAATTTTGCAATTAATCATCCATCTGTTCCATCACTTCTACAACAGAGTTAAATAGCTTTTATCAAGGCTAGAAGAAAACTTATTACACTATTCCTGTCTTGATTTCTATGTGTTCTTAAATATATAGTGACTTAATCACAATTGCGTACGCCCCACGTTTTTATTTTAGTTTGGTAAAAGTTTCCGATTAACGCTTAATCCACTGACATAGAGGCTAAACGTGGCTTTCAGCATCCGACTTGGGAAGACTACCTACAGTGATAATAGTTTCACGTGAGTAATCTACAGAAAGTAGCATCTACGGTTAGATACAATAAATTTTTATTTTCTAGTTTTTGGTGCAATAAAAACCGTTTAACTTAAAACTTTTTTACTTATTTTATTTTTTTATTAATTAATTGCCTCTCTAAATATTTGTACGCCTGTGTGATGGCTGAATACACAGCTATATATTATTTTATAAGAACTTCCTGTACTGTATTCTGGCAAATAAATACTTTGACTTTGATGTTTTCCTTCACCGAAAGCAAATGGTAAATATTATCTGATATTCCGTACATAAGTTTCAGAAAAACTCATTGGCACGAGCCAGGATTTGAACCCATGACCTCCGGATTGAAAGTCAAACGTCTAATTTACCACTGAGCCACCACCGCTTCCAAAAATAAATATCTTGGGACATCTTACCCTAATCGACCTAGTCCCACGATAAGCTCAATTAAGGCTGTGATGTGGGTACCAGGCGACGATATATATAATAGATAGATACATATAGCTACTTATATACATAGACAGCCATGACCAAGATAAAATAAAATTATATTTTATGAAATAAAATAGTTATTTATTATACAAGGGGGCAAAGTTGTTGTTTAACTGACGTGCCAATATTGAGACCTGAGCCAGCGAAAGATTCCAAAAAAAAACTGGAATCTTGAGCATTGCGAAGGTCTCAAGGCACGAGAGTTGAACAAACTTTGCCGCCAAGTACCAATACAATACCTACACTACTACACAATACCTACAACTTTTTTCCCCTCACTATCGCGAGGAAATATGATTACAAATCTCATCCAAATGTAAATTAACTTAAAGAAATCATTTAAAACTCAATGTCGAAACGTATCGTAGAATAGAGTTACTTCTGGAACTTAAATATAGCCAATGGCTTACAAAGTCACCCATGAGAAACGACCAATTTAACATGTGAGCTCCGATTGCGCATGTTTACTACGGTCATACAGATCCACTTATACTAGGCAGTAGGGGGCTATAGGAATTAGAGCAATGTCAAATTACTTTATCCACATGTTGGTAAAAAGCGTTTTTACCCGCTCGTATTAAAGGATAAACGAGCGCTTTACGAGCTAGTGAGGGGAAAAAACTATTATTACATTTACGTGTAGGTACTTACTTATCAGAATTTTCGCCTGCCTAACTTACTCTCTACGCATCTCGCTTGCACGTTGGTACGGTCGACTCTAATAATATGTATACAAAAATAACTAAATAAATATCTTGGGACATCTGTACTTAGTATTATATATATCATCGCCTGGTACCCACATCACAAGCCTTAATTATTGAGCTTACCGTGGGACTAGGTCGATTTGTGTAAGATGTCCCAAGATATTTATTTATTTATTTATTTCAGTCCACGGCTAGACGTAGACCTCTCCTATTTACTTGCCTATAACTGCCACGCCGGGCAAGCGGATTGGCGATTGCAGTAATGTGTCCACTATGATGACGCTGCTGCCAATCATCAAATGATCAAACACCTGTCAATAGGGTCTTTGCCTTATCGCCGAAAATTGTTTTGCCGAACTTCCCAACTAACTTCTCGCAGAAGTGTCATTTGGCCGAATTTAATTTCCCAACTTTACATAATCCAACATAACCTAACCCAAACTAGTGGGTAAATGGTTGCGAAATAATTAATTGCCAAATGTTATTCGGCCGAATGACAGTTCTGCGAAAAGTTGGTTGGGAAATGAAATTCGGCAATACAATTTTCGACGAAAAGGCAGGATACCGTATCAATAGTGACACTTCATTCCCACAGTCGGCTCTTACGACATCCGCGGTAAGAGTTCGGGTGGTGACAAATGTATTCTTACTGCCGTCACCACACGCTGATTTCGGTTCCGATGCCGAACCGTTCGCGATAGCCCCACTGGAAACCGGTAACCGGTAACAAACGGAATCAGTAGAATTCGAATACCGAACGCGACATTTCCTTCCTCGAAGCTCGCGTACGCTGGAACGCCCTGACCTACAAATTTGACGCTAGTACCTTTTACTTGGCAGTCTGATTGACTCCACATATGGATTCTATAAGGTTCTGTTAGTATTTAGATGATTCGATTTTTCTATATGTTTGGTTTGGTTTCGGACAGGCAAATTTTAGGGTAATTATCAAATCAAACTAATATTTCTGTAGACACTGACTTATAGTGTGACTTTCGAGAGTTACGAGTAGGTATATGATGTTGATGATACGCCTCATAATAATGTCATATTGATTTAAATTAAACTCATGGTATTTTTACTCATATTTTAACAAATAGGTAAATAAACGGGACTTATATTTATTGATATGATTGATTACCTACTATAATACTAGCGAATCGGCCCGGTTTTGTTTGTCGGTACAATACTGATACTGAAACGGTATCCTCTTGAATCAGTCTTATCTTCTTATTAAAAACCGCATCTGTACTAACTGATAGGCAGTTGCGTAATTTTAAATATTTAAGCATACATATAAATTATACAGCGCCATCGACTTTGTCTTATTAGTATATACTAAACGTCGGAATCACTACATACTATGTAGTGATTCCGACGTTTAACTTTGCGGGTTTTTGGATTCCAAGAATATGACGTTTTTATCATCAAGGCGCCATTAGAATGATAGAAAAAAAATCGGTAGGGCCGCAGTTTAAAAACTATTTTTAAATAATATTGTGGGCGACAATGTAGGTAACAATTTCATGCAGAAATGACTTCATCTTCCAATTATTACCTCCAATACCTTCACGGTTCATTACTTTTTCATAATTACCTACTTTTAGGTGCTTTTTCATACCTAGCAAATATTAAAACACTTGAATAACTAAGAGTAATTACCTAAGGATAAACTTTTTATTTTAAGGTGAAACACTTTTCTGAATGGGGAAAGACAAAAAGCCGTCATTTTGCTGAATAAAGGAAAAGGTCGCATTTTGTCTTAATTCAAAAAACAGCTTCATCCCCAATGTGCTGCTTGTGGTCAGTACCAAGTCAGTACGTTCATGCGTAGAGAAGTAATGATTAAACCTTTAAAATGTATTATGAGCAGGGGCGTAATTTTCATGCTGATGACATCAATTTGACGTCACGCTCCATATAAGATGATCCCAAATAGTTTTATTGATAATTATTAATCAATAGTCGTCCATCATTTTAATCATGTACATTTGTACAAGTTACTTCAAAAGTAGTATTTACTCGTGAAATACCTACTTTTTATTATATTGAAAATTACAGGCCCTGATTATGAGAAAACTAAACAAAATAAAAATAAATGAATACCCCTTCATTCAATTGTACATTCCCTAACGTGACTCACCGTATACGTATTGTATTGTTAAGAATTGTTCAAGTGTTTTTCATAATTTATGTCATACTCAATTAATTGTTATAATACCAATCCTTAAAGTATTTACATAACACTATTCTCTCGCTTGCTATCATAAAAAAGGTTTAAATGTTAAATAGGTACCTAATATGTATGTAAAGTACAGGGTTGGATGCGTACTATTTTGTGATACCTAATTTCACATAATTATATCAGCCAAATGTGATCATGCAGATATTTGCTGGACATTACAATTTTATCCTAGAGGCATCAAATACAAGTGACTTATCTAAAAAAAATCAGGTATTAGTCGGAATTTTATCCTGTCATTCGTAAGTCCTATATCCTATAAATACAGTTCATTCATATTAAATATCTCTCAGTTTTGTAGGTGTTCTAAGTTCGAAATCAATGAGAGCATTTATTTCAATTAAATAATGCAATTTTAATCGTTACATTTGGTGGTCAATGGCAAAATAAGATGTATATAAAAATGGTCAGAAATATGTCCAATTGCACTTTAATTCTGTGTATTAAGAACGACGTAACATATTTATAAGAGCATTCTTTCGAATTTTCGATATATTATTTTTGCTCTTGACATTACCATTAGATAGACGGACAATATTCATAGTTTTGCTGCATGAAACCCGGCATCTACTTACTTATTTTATGCATAATCGAGGAAAATTTTAAAGCTTTACCGTCTAGATTAAATTCATGACTTAATCCAACACAAAGACATTACCTAGTTACTCTTGACTTGCAAGAACAATGTTTGGCTAAGAAGTTGTAAAACCTACATGTATGCTAAGGTTACCCTAGAATCTGCATAGGATTGTATCTCAAGGCAGTAAGATTGAAAACCAGAGGTGAACGTTGGCATGTATTACGTCGTGTTATGCTGTAACTCCGGTAAGACCAGTCGAACGGACATGCAAAGTAGAATCATATGGGTATGATTGATTGATTATACAACAGAACTAAAGAATCATGATGCAGTTAGCGGATAGGTTATAACCAGGGCCCCTAATTTTCATGCCGATGACATCAATTTGACGTCACGCTCCATTTAGGGTGACCCCAAATAGATTTATTGTTAATTATCAATCACTAGTCGTCAATCATTTTCATCATGTACAAATAACTTCAAAAAGTTCAAAAGTTGTCTATTTACACGTGAAATAAATAATACCTACTTGATACGTGAAACATAAATGAAACTATTTGATTTGTTTTTATATATACATTTTATTAAATAAGTAATATTGTTACCACATTTCAATAATTACGTATGAAACAGAAATCTTCTTTAACGTAAAGCACGCAAATACTACTTTTTTTGAAAGTTTTGAAGTCTTAATAATTAATAAGAAACGATTAATAATTAACAATAAAATTATTTGGGTCATAGGTATATGGAGCGCGACGTCAAATTGATGTCATAGGCATAAAAATTACGGGCCCTGGTGGTTATAACCATTTGATAAATAGGTGACAGTTTCTTAAATCGGATCGTGCTTGGTCCAGATAATCAAGAGATCTGGTTATGATCTTATGATCATAACATTTTAAAGTTATTAATATCAATCGCCATCATTGATCTTTCATCGCCGCGTCGTAGATTAAATATCTATTCTACCCATCCAGAGTACCTAGCCATAATTGACAAAAAAAAATATTTATAATATTATATTCTGTAATATCCTTAACATTTTAGTCAAAAAATAAGTGTCCCACCCAAGCCAAACAAAAAAATTAACGTAAACAACTATCAATTTTGTGTTGTCAAACGAAGGTGCATTTTATTTTGAAATTTGTGACTTGATATTATCAAGTCGTTGGCGTGTGGGTCTTAGATTTTTTTTATATTCTACGTTCGGTGTTTTTTACCCGCACTCGATGTGCGACATTGCGTCTGCATCTAGAGCTGACATCACGCTTGACTCCTCTAAAAATCCAGTAGGTACGTTGCCTTCCAAATGAGCTTCCACTTTCACATTTAGTCAGAAAGGATTGCAATGTTCGCCATTTTCCTCAAAGGGTTTGATCCTTACCTAGAAACCGGTTTGTGAATTTGAGATTTGGATGTGATCCACTGCGAGGACGTAAATGGAATTGCTATAATATATATGTACCTATGCTACTAGTTATATAGAACGTGGGTATATACATACTTTAGAGTTTGCTCTATAACTGCCATGTAACTGTACATAATTATTTATTAACTTGACCTACGACAAACCGAAGAAATAAATATTGTTGGAGTTCTTGCAAAAATAACCGACCCAACCCATGTCATAATAAATTGTGCTCTTTAGGTTTGTCAATATCGTTGAATCTTGATATAATGTATAGTTACATTTGGACAGTAGGTAATGGACATTTCTCCGAGCGTTTCAACGGCCGTGACTTTGGTGGCAACATTATTACGCGTTTTCCGTGAGTATCTCATTTTTTTGGATGTATAGGTCTGGTCATCGGTCTTCCGGGCAATATGGCCAGCACACCGCCACTTCAACCTGGCGATTCTTCGGGCTATGTCAGTCACTTTCGTTCTTCTGCGGATCTCATCATTCCTATATTGGACGAGAAGATATTATATTGCGTAGTCTCCCGAGTGGCGACCACGCACTGGCCGGCGCAGCGTGGAAACGCCCCCCCACAAGATGGACCTGGTAAAGGTTGCTGGTGTCCAATGTATGCGGACAGCTCACGACCGATCTTTGTGGAACTCTCTGGGGGAGGCCTATGTCCAGCAGTGGACGTCAATTGGCTGATGATGATGATAGGTAGACGTAGTTGACAACTACCAAGATAATATCCAAAAATTGAGATACCCACGGAAAATGTGTAATAATAATAATGTTGCCACCGAAGTCACGGCGGTTGAAACTCACGGAGAAATGCCCTAATAACATAATCACCTATAGGTATGTACGTGATTAGATTAGGTATACCGTTGACTTTCAATATATTATGCACATTCAGGCCTACTACTACTATACTACTACTACTAGGCGATTTCATTAGAATGACAGAAAAATCCCCGAAATTTGCGAATTGCAGAGTTCGGGGTAAGTTGCATTTAGACCAAACGAGCATTCGCTCATTGTATCCCACTCTACGATATCAACGAATTTCAACGAAACGCGTTTTGTGTAACGAACGAATTTCGTAGAATGGGTGATAGAATGAGCGAATGCTCGTTTGTTCTAAAATCTAAATGCACCTTTAGGGCCACATCATAGTTTTTTTGGTACTTAAGTGACTAAGTATTAAAGCTTGTTTTACGAAAAAAACCTTAGCCAAAAAAATTGAGATTCCACTTATCCGCAACCTGGCTTGAAGGCGTAAGTACCTAAAAAGGACTCACGTGTTTTTCATTGCTTTTTAAGTGCTACTTGATGCAAATGATTGAACACTAACTAAGAGTAACGAACGAGGACGGGCATATTGATCAATAGTTCCGATTCATGTCCTGAGGCCCTACCGAACGAAGTGTTGGCTCTCTCTCTAGCACTCGTGAATTTGTATATAAGCGTGACAGGGAGGCAACACTTCGTTCGTGGTTCGCGGTAGGGTCTTCGTAACCTCTAAGCTGATAAATAATATTTACAAGCTTTATTAACATACCGTGAGAAAAAAAACTGGCCAAGTGCGAATGAATGAGAACGATGAATTTATAGACAACACACCCGAAATAAAGTAGCTTTACAACATTGGTCCTTCATGGTAAAGCTTCATTCAGACCAAAAGAGCATTCGCTGTTCTGTTCTATCCCCCGCTCTACGAAATCAACCAATCACGTTTTGTGTAACGATCGAATTTCGTAGAGTGGGGGGATAGAATAGCAAATGTTCGTTTGGTCTGAATGCACCTTTAGCTGGAAGATGGCTGGAAGCTGAAAGAGGAACCCCTTGTGAGATTTTATTACACCATGATTCCTATAAAACTTAAAATTGTTCCCTGTTAACTACATACTACTAGGTACAACTTTTTTCATCATAAGAATCTACTTAGTACTTAATGTGTAGGCACCTACACAGTTATTATTATTAGACCGTACTTGTTGAGATTAATTTTATTTTGATTCAGTGGGAAGTAGGTAGGTCTCTTAAGTCGGCTTGCAATCACGAATACCGGAGGTAGTAGGTATCGAAATGCTAATAATACATGATTAATCAAAAGAAAAAAATTGACGTCTGACGTTGACATGTATTTTTATTTTGTCAGAGAAAATAATTAGTTTTTGGTGTAAAATTGTGAAATTTCTTGTGTATTTACAGCTAATACGTACATTTAAACCGCAATTAATTATCAACAATGCTACGCACTCCACCTGGATCCCCATATAAAATCTGCCCACAAGAATCAAACAATAAGGTAAATGATACTTCGAATTCGTCACTGCTTTTGACCCAGATAGACCCAGAAGAGTCTACTTCCAACCAAACATTTATCATCGACTCAACCGAATTCAGAAACATAACCCTCCGTAAAAAATCTTCAAATTCGCAACCAAATAACACATATCCTCAAGCTGACGTTTCACTCGATAGATGTTTGGGTATTGATGATCTGACCATACAAATTTTGCTACTCAGACAGGAAATACTCACTATGAGAACACATTTCGATACAGCCCTATCCGCTGTGCAACGCTGCGAGGGGAAAATCGAAGAAATGAACAAACAAATACTCTCATATGAAACCAGACTTGAAACCTTAAAGAATTCTATCGAACTCTTGAATAGTCAAATTATTTTGCAAGCTAAGACGATTTCTACTTATGAATCACGCCTTAATTCTCTATCTGAGACTACCTCTAACTCAACAAGTCAGCTGGCAACTGTAGAGTCGCTGAAGATACAGCTAAATCATCAAATTCAATCCCGGCTAAGGAATGACATTGAGATCACAGGTATAATCGAGAAACCTGGAGAAAACGTCCATCATCTGTTTCTAACTCTATCGAATGTGGCTGGCATGAAGCTCTCGGACGCCGACATAGACTTCGTCACCCGCTCTGGACCCCAGCGAAATAACTCTAGCAACCCACCGCGCTCCCTGATTGTTAGATTCTGCCGCCGCAGTGTCCGTGACCGATTTATAAGCTCAGCTAAACTTAGGCGGCTCAACACTACAGACATAGGTATTGATGGTCCTATTAATAATATATACTTCAATGATCGCCTTACTTACGAAAACAGGCAGCTTTTTCGTGAATGCAGATTACGTTTTAAAGAAGCGGGATACAAATACTGCTGGACGAAATGGGGCCAAATTTATGTCAAAAAAAATGACGGAAGAGGTGATGAAGCTAAAGCAGTCCCCATCAAGTCACTCACCGATATCGCCTGCATTCTTAAATTTCCTACCCCATTATCGGCCAATATTTAAGACATGGACTATGTTAATTTTTTACTTCTACGTTATGTTAATTTTTTACTTATGTGTTATTAACTTTAAATCTATCATGTATTTTCTACCTCTTATAACTCTCTATCTTACTTTTATGACATCTCACTTTACTCACTACACGAACAAATACACTTATTCACTTAAATCCTCTCTATTTCCTAGCAGGGTCATCGCCTCATACAGGTCTCAACTCATACCCAGACAATTCAAAAATGGTTAGTCAAGATATGTTAATGGACCTAGATCATGATGACACTCCCTGCTTTATAACTGAAAAACCAGAATCATGTAAGTTATTTTTTGATGACAATCTGAACCTTAAAGTTCTCACCTTTAATATAAGAAGCTTGCAAAAGAATTTTGACGCCTTTTTGTTGACGTTTTCAAGACTAAAAATGTCAATCGACGTAATTGTTTTAACAGAATGCTGGCTACATAATGACACTATTATTCCTCAAATTGATGGTTTTAAGTCGCACCGGACGCTACATTTTACTAATAAAGCAGGCGGCGTGGTCATTTATGTTAATAGTATATGGTCGCCCGAAGTTACCGAACCAACGTTCGAGGAAGCAAATTGTCTTGTCGCAGAAGTTAAAAATACTTTTTGTATCATAGGTATTTATCGTTCACCGAGTTTTGTCGACACTACTATTTTTATGAATTCAATTTCCACTACTGTAACAAATATAAACTCGCCGTGTATGATTTTAACTGGGGACATGAATATAAATATCATCTCAGAAATGAACTCGGATATAAGCACCATTGCAAATTACCTATGTCTTCTGGCAGAACTTGGTCTTAAACCAATTATCAACAAACCCACACGCGGGTTTGCTTGCCTCGACCATGTTCATATCTCCCATAGACTCAATGCTGTAACAACTATTCTTGACACGGGCATCACAGACCACAGCCTGATTATCTCAGGTATTAATATGATGACATCAAAACCCAAACCAGGGAAACGTATCATTACTAAAATTGACCACAAGGCTTTTTCACAAGAACTAAATGCTATTGATTGGAGTTCTGTCATAAGTTCTACCTCAGTTAATCACGCTGTCAAAAATTTCAATTGTTTGTTTTTGAATTCGCTACAAAAACACACAACCACTTCCTCGATTTCAAGATCAAAATTTAATATCAAACCATGGATGACTCCCGGTCTTATCCGTTGCTCAAAACATAGAGATTACCTCCATAAAACATACAGAAATAACCCTAACGACGAGGCAACAAAATTGGTATATACCCGTTACAAAAACTTCCATAATAATCTTCTTCGCAAATTAAAACACGAATACGAGTCCAAAGAATTAGATGACAGTAAAAACAACCCGCGAAAATTATGGAAAACCATTAAAAATATAACCTTTACAAGGAAAGACTCCCAAAAATCACTTGAACTTACGAAAATCATGAACTCTGTGACTGACTCTCTTAACGCCTGTAATGATTTCTTCTCCAATGTCGGTAAAACTCTAGCCAACCACATTCTCACTGAAACCAACAAAAGTCAAGAAGAACTAGCCAAAAATATCAGAATAAATGATTCCCCGTCACAATCCCTTTTCTTAAAACCAACTGATGAAGCAGAAGTAGAATCTCTGATACTCAATCTTAGAAATGATTGTGCCCCAGGTCTAGACGGTATAACAAATAATTTATTAAAAGCTGTCAAAAATTATATCACGGTTCCTCTCACGCACATATATAATCTCAGTCTATCGGAGGGTATCTTTCCCAGTGACTGGAAAACAGCTGTAATCACTCCAATACACAAAACTGGGGACAAGTCTGTTCCAGGAAACTACAGGCCCATCTCCTTACTTGGAATTTTCTCAAAAATTTTGGAAAAAATTGTAAGTAAACGTTTGGTTAGTTTCGCTGAAAAAAACAATATTTTTTCAGAACGACAATTCGGATTTAGGAAAAATAAATCGACTGGGGATGCAGTAGAACTAATGACCAAACTTATCTCAAATTATTTAGATGAAAACAAGGCTTGCATAGGTATATTTCTCGACTTAGCTAAGGCATTCGATACTGTTTCTATTCCTATCTTGCTTAGTAAACTTGAACTTCTTGGAATCAGAGGGAATGCCCTAGCCTGGTTTACAAGTTATTTATCAAATCGGAAACAACGTGTGAAAATAAACCCAAACGTAAGTGACTGTAATGAAATAGATTTCGGTGTCCCCCAGGGAAGCATTCTCGGCCCAACTTTATTTATTTTATATATAAATGACATAACAAGCATTAATGGGATCAATGCTGACGTCCTATGTTATGCTGATGATACTGCCATTATTTTTCATGACAACTCTTGGTCTGAAGTAAAAAAATCAGCAGAATACGGTTTGGGTATATTAGCAGGATGGCTTCAGGCCAATTTACTGACCCTGAATATTCCTAAAACTAAATTTGTTTGTTTTTATAAAACCAAAGCTTCAGCGCCAGTAACTGTCCCTAATATCGCTCTTCATACCTGTGCCAATCATTTTCATCACCAACCACAACATTCACCCTGTACTTGTGCTCATATTGAGAGAAGTTGTACAGTAAGATACCTTGGTGTTATTTTTGATGAAAATCTTACCTTCAAAAATCATATCCTAACTACAGCCAAACGTGTTCGCAAACTAATTTATGTATTTAAAAATCTACATAACTCTGCTAATAGACGGCTATTGAAAATAATTTATCACTCCATCTGCCATTCAATCATCACATATTGCATTACTGCATGGGGTGGAGCAGCGAAAAAATATATACTCATCCTAGAAAGAGCTCAACGATCAGTTCTTAAAATTATACTCAAAGAACGTCCGCGTTTTCAAACTACATTGGTCTACAAAGAGATGGATGTTCTTAATGTCCGTGGGAGTTTTATATTGCAAGTAGTATTAAGATATCATCGACAAGCTCTAAACTCCCTAGATTTCACTGAACTATCACAAAAACGCAACTTCAGAGTACCTACTCCTGCAACAAATTCGGCTTTTGCTCAAAAATTCTGCACATTTCTTCATCCTTTTATTTATAATAAAATTTGCTCAAAAATCCCCATTCAAGACTTATCGACCAGAGAAATCAAAATTAAGGTTCAATTGTTACTCAAAAGTTTTAGCTTTAATGATATAGAAAACATTATAAAAATAGTGAGGTAGCCACACATACATCAACACACTCATATACATACATATATCAACACACTCATATACACATATACATACACAAGTTCATATATCTACATTGTCTTTTAACGGTCTTCTGCGATACCGGCTGCGCCGAGTGCAGAGACCGATAACATTTTTGTGCAAATAATATGGAAATAAATGTCTTATGTCTTATGTCTTATGTCTTATGTCTTATGTCTTAATATTATTGTATTGACAAGCGTGAAGTATTAATCTAGTAATCACGCCAGAGCTCGTAGAGTGATGCAGGGCACTTACCTTGAGTTAAGAATAACTAAATACTGCATTTTAATCAAAAATGTTTCTACGTCAAACATAACTCGAGGTCATACTAGAATTTCATAACAGTAAAAACAACGGGAGATCTATTACCTCTTAGAAACCAAGTAAAACTTTTCAAACTTTAACATTCCTTCTTAAAATTCCCGACTCCGTTGTGAAAAAGTTACCCCAAAAAGGGTTGCCAGCCTAAAAGTTTGCATGAATTAAAATAAATTGACTCACCTTTCTGGTTTTCCCGGGTTGAAATCACGTAATACTTATTGGACACGTTTGTTGGTACTGACACTTGAGGGCACGTGTTTACAGGCCGGTTGTTCGGCGGCGACTGAGGTAGCCATACCTGCATGCCTGCTTCGAGCCGGGTGGCAATGCGTTTATGACTGCATGAGACTGTTTTTGTGGGGCTGCGGTTTGTAGACCAATACTTAAATAAAAATTATACAATGTATAAACAATGTAAGTATTTATACGTTTCGTACTTCGAATATGGTTACAGGATTATTAATGTACAGTACTTAATATAAACTAACATATTAAAACAAATCGTTAATTAAACCCAGCAAACAGCAGCTCACATCCTAAAGATGATGGCGAATCATGTGTGCTGCTCATATTAAATGAAACAATTTTAAATGTTAAATCCATAAATTTAAATAAGAAAAGAAATTACTAAATTTAGTTATAAAGCTTCACATTTATAATATTATTATAATCTGGGCCAAAACAAAATATGCATTTGGACAAACACAAAAGTATGCAACAATGAGTGATATAGTAGTAGTTAAGTAGGTAATGATGCCTCAAATATAATTACAATACAAAGCTATAATCTTTATGCGAGGCATTTCGTATATATTAAACTTTTCCATAAATAACACTGGCGTTTTCGAAGGCAATAAGAATAATCAGATCAAATCGAACCGTTACTGTTGTAGCCTACGGCAAGATCCCAGTCGGAGTGAGTTGAATATTTTTGCTCTTAACATTCATATCGAAGGTCACAGAATTCATTAATGTATCAGAGTATTTCATGTTATTCTTGTAGACGGGTGTAACAAAAATAGTGGTTATCGGATTAACGGCCTGATACTGATTCATGGCCATAATTTTATTATGTAAAACTTCCTGGGCAGCAGGTTTTCATCGCTGCTTCTGTCAATACTGATATGTCTAATACTTTCCTTTCCTTTCCTTTGACAGGCTTGGACATCACCTTCATAGAAAATTCAACAGCAGTCTGAGAGTCACAACTTGAGGAGTGGGCGTTTTCACAAACCGTTGTTGAAATCACCTTGTTATTTATTTCGGACAAGTTTGGGCTTGTTCTACTCAGGATCCCGAGCTCTTTCTATTCTAATAGGAGAAAAAAATGTGTCCCATAATTTTCATACAGTTTTCATTCTTTCCATTGCGCTACCGCCTTTGAACATCTATGAAAAAACGATATCGTAATGGAAAAAACATTTTGGGACATTTTTTTTCTCCTATTAGAATCGAAAGAGCTCGCGATCCTGAGTAGAACAAGCCCAAACTTGTCCTAATTAAATAACAAGGTGATTCCGACAACGGTTTATGAAAACGCCCGAGTGATTATTATTCCCTCATCAAACAATTGGTACCTAATCAAAATGAATATTATAAATATTAGATATCATATACCAAAGATCACCTATGTCTGAGGTGGGGATCGAACCCACGTACTCAGCTTTCGCGGCTGATGCCTGTACCCCTCGGCCACTCGGTCTTAGCAACCACCGGTCAAATTTCTCGGGTATATCCAATCCCTTACAAGGCTAGGCGCCTTTGACCGACTTTTGCTAAGACCGAGTGGCCGAGGAGTACAGGCATCAGCCGCGAAAGCTGAGTACGTGGGTTCGATCCCCACCTCGGACATAGGTGATCTTGGTCGTTTTTCTTTGGTTTATGGCATCTAATATTTCTAATTTATATAGTATTAAGTAGTGTGACTACTGGAGAAAAATTAAAAGTACAAATCAAAATATTTAGTTAATAAATAATTTGATTTGTGTTTTCGCAATATGTTCAAAATGAATACATATATTCGATTCTTGCTTCCTACTCACTAACATTAAGTACTTCTAAAAATATATTTAAAAAAATCTGTTAAAAATGCGTACTTTATTTTAAACTACGTCATTGAAGCTAACCAATTCCAACAATAAAATAGTGCTAGGTTGTGGCTATTTCTTTAGACAAACAGAATAAATGTGTTGTGGTTTCTAAGCACTAGTCATATTTTTTCCGTGGACTCTTCATCTGTTTCCATTGTTTGAACTTCTACTGACGGCGACTTTTTTAGTACTTTAGTTCTCACATTGACGACATTAAAATTTACCTGCCCTTTGTCTACAATACTTGGTTTGAATGGTAAATATCCCGAAAGTAAAATCAGAAGCTTCGTCACCCCAGCTCGCTAACTCCTTGGGTACTTAGAACTATTAGACTCGTGACTCCTGCCCACCGGCCAATTCATTTGATTGGGGTTTGGTTTCTTCGCAAATTAATTAAGTTAAGGTGTGCCCAATTAATCAGTCAGTCAGACGACGCACTCACATTAAGGTACTGGTATTCTCTTTAAATTAAAATGATTAGGTACCTACTTAATTCCGTCAATGACATCCTACACCTACCACCTAAGCTCTTGACTTCCTAAATACTGAAAATTTAAAGCTGAATTTACACGGGCAAATTATTGCTGCAAGTTTTGAGACAAAGCTATATGCACGAAGGCTATGCAAATATTTGCCACTGATTTTACCTAGAGCTTCGTCCCAAAACTTGCAGCAATAATTCCAATTTTACTACTACTTTTGGTACTATTTGTACCAAATTCATACCCAATGTGAAGATCGAACACACTGCCATAGCTTTATAGCTAGTTTTAGTTTAGGTATCAATCAAAATAGTATGACCATTACATATCCCTTAAAAGTAAAATATATATATATATATTTATTTGTTCCATTAAAATTGGAGCCAGACAATTCTATAAGGTAACTAATTTATTTTTAAATTTTGTTCCATTAAAATTGGAGCCAGACAATTCTATAAGGTAAGAATTTATTTGTAAATTTATTACCTAAGTACATAAAACCTTAAACTAACAAAATTTTTCATCCCATTTTCCTTTTTGCCGTCGTCGACAGTCTAACCTCCTATTTTCAAAACGGCAGGCAACGTACGAGTACATAATACTCGTATACCTAGAATTGCTAAGACTATTCTGTAGCTGTTAATAAGACATCTTATATCATAAATTAATGTCCCATTTGTACTTTTTTGTTAAATTGTATAGTCAACGTCAAATATTATTATATCGTTACGGTTCAGGTAAATATATTTTTGGCACCTAAACAGTAATGATATATTTGACGTCGACTGTGTACAGTCGTGTACATGAAGTTTAAATAAATAAATAAATTACAATTACAAAAAAATGGTACATTAACATAAGCCGGGTCAAGTTCGAACTATTTGGGCTCAGTTGGTAAGCCTTCGCGGTTTATTTTTGTGTCGTTCTTTTAATGATTAGGGTAGGTAGTCCAACTCCAATAATAGTGAACCACTTTGAACCACCTTTTTTTAAGAGCCTAGCAATCCTAACGTGCTGGAAAATAACGCTAATAATGTCACTATGATCGGCTAGTTAATTTACTCGTAATAATACCTAGTTTTGAAATAAAACTATGAAAATGGATAAACTCGCGTATATTAACTAATTTTAACTTCATTCCGACGTTTCGAACACTTTACAGGGTTCGTGGTCTGCGGATGATGTCATCCGCAGACCACGAACCCTGTAAAGTGTTCGTAAAGTTCGTGTAAAGTTAATATACGCGAGTTTATCCGTTTTCATAGTTTTATTTCATGAGTAATCCTCGCGGTAACCGAAGAAAATATTAAATACCTAGTTTCTTAGTTTTAGGTGCTCAAAAGCCCCAACAATGTACCAAAACTGTAGAATACATTATATATCAGCCTCAGCTCAGTTGATACTGATGATTTTGTCAGCCTCCGTAGCCTAGATGATAGTGACCCTTCCTACGAAGCTGGAGGTTCCGGGTTCGAATCCCGGCGAGGGCATTATTTGTGTATTTATTTATCACAAATAATTTGTTCGTTGGTCATGGCTGTCTATGTATTTAAGTATCTATATGTATCTATCTATTATATATATCGTCGCCTGGTACCCACATCACAAGCCTTAATTGAGCTTACCGTGGGACTAGGTCGATTTGTTTAAGATGTCCCAAGATATTTATTTTATTTATCTTATGTCAAATAATTTAATACTAAAATGGTTGTTGCTGTCTCAATGTCACTTCTGCTCCCCAATTCAGAGAACATCAAACTCAATATTGTTCATAATATTTTCTTCGGTTACCGCGAGGATTACTCATGAAATAAAACTATGAAAACGGATAAACTCGCGTATATTAACTAATTTTAACTTCATTCCGACGTTTCGAACACTTTACAGGGTTCGTGGTCTGCGGATGACTGACAATGGAGGAAATTTGATAGATCTACCTCCATCAAAATAAGAAAGATAAGTACAAAACTACCCACCAAAGAAAAATTACTAAACCACAGACAATAAATTTTAAGGGTGGATGTACATACAAAATTTGCAAATTAAGCTAGTTATTCATTACAAATATTTTCAGAATGAAGACAAGAGACAAAATAAATAATCTACGCCGGTTCTATCCCTACGCCACTGCCTGAGAAGTATTTCCTTCCTTTGTATGATTGTATTGTTAGGAAGGTATCCCAAAATTGGGACCGGCAAGAAACTCAGCGGGACAACTCTTTTCAAAAAACATTTGTAGTACATCTTAAGACCATCATGCATTAAACCAAAACATACAATTTTGATTAATAAGGAAATTTAAAATAATTTTGAAAAAATGTTGCCAGTACTAAAAAGGGGGGGAATGGTCACCACCGCCAAATACATCAGCCTCACGGTTTATGTCTAGACTGTTCCTTTATCAGATGAACAACTGGATCCCAAGCTGGTGGTAGAGACAAGCTTCTTTCCATTCTATTAAAGTTTGGATATTTCATTATCTCAATAGCCTCACGCAACATTCTAGGAATGTTTCTCTTCTCCTTAACGAGAACCAAAGGCTTGTCAAACTTAATAGAATGATTCGGTCCATCACTGACATGCTCCCAAACCGCAGACTGTTGTCGACGGTGCTTGACATCGGCTATGTGTTCCTTCACCCTAGTAGTGATATTCCTCTTTGTCTGCCCAACATATGAAAGCCCACATTCACAGTCCAGCTTATACACTCCTGCATTCAATGAAGTTAAAATTAGTTAATATACGCGAGTTTATCCGTTTTCATAGTTTTATTTCAATATTGTTCGTTGGTCATGGCTGTCTATGTATTTAAGTATCTATATGTATCTATCTATTATATATATCGTCGCCTGGTACCCACATCACAAGCCTTAATTGAGCTTACCGTAGGACTAGGTCGATTGGACTAGGTCTAGTGGGCAGAAACCTTTAAGGTTTCTGCCCACTAGACCGTAGCATACCATGACCATAGCATGAATGTATCAGACACGGAATGTGAGACGACACGGACTACTATGCCCACTATAACGTGTGTACATCGTTTCATATCCGTGCTAAGCCAGTTTAGTGACCGTTGCATCCGCGTCGCGACCACGTATCATCCGCGTCGCAACTACGTATCATCCCCGTAGTATGAGCGAGTCATATCCGTCGTTATCGTTCCATTGTCACAGTTTTATCAGTTTCAAATTGTTTTCGCGCTCTTTAGACTACTATCGCTCTGCTAGTATTTTCCTAGGAGTTTATTTCTACACCCATTTTTCTGAGCAGACATCGTAAACTGCGATCGAAATCCATTGAAGTACTGGAGTTGTTACTGAGTCAAGTCAAAATCAAAAATTATTTATTGAGTAGGCTTAGCAACAAGCACTTTCGAATCGTCAGTTATGCTACTTATACATTTATATGGCAGAATGTGTTTATTTATCATTAATATTATTACAGTATGAAATTACACTTATCAATGTCTAGGTAACCTAGACATGTCATCTATGATATTAAACGTTAACTTCTTGGAATTGGTAAATATAATATTGTCTATAGATTTATGAGAGTACATATGTTCTTGTCATGATTGTCGATGTGACTCCGTCAAGTACTGGTTTTGTTTGATTATTTTTACATCTTCTAATAGTTTTGGAACAATAATTCATTTTAAATAACAATGGAGCAACTGCTAAAGAGCATAGGTTTTTCGAAAAAAAAAAATATTGATTTTGTGTACATATTGTAATATAAAACTAAAACCAATAAAATTTATTTTAGAAAGCCACATCAAAAGTATGGTTTAAAAAAAAGAAACAAATTGTGCAACTACAACATAAATTCGTTAAGTTATACGACTGTTTCAAAATTTATATTTCTTTTAATTATTTTATTTGTAAGAATTCGTTAAGTTATATAAGACTGTTTCAAAATTGATATTTCTTTTAATTATTTTGCTTGTAAGAAACGAAGTAATATTTTTCGATCTCGATGAAAATCTTTGGTTTGCGGGTTAACAACTAAGTTTTTTTTAGAAAATAATGATGCTGATTATATTGTTTGCGTTGTTTCGCCATCAGAAAATTATTACTCACTATCCCAAGTGAAAAATTTGTAGAGTTTTGGATAAAAATTGTAAATACAATACAAAAATGTAAATAGAACCCGTATGCTCACCGTTTTGCCGCCTGCGCACACCGTACCGGCAACGTTGCGTGCCATGCACGTAGCGTGTCGGAGCCGGCAAAATATTCTCGCCGACAATTCTTGCCGGTCCGTGCATGGCACGCGACGGTGTTGGCCGGCGACGGAACGTCCTAGTGGGCATAGTCTCATACTTTTCCATACAAAGAATATTTTTTTGTCTGATACGATCATGCTACGGTCATGGTACATATGCTACGGTCTAGTGGGCAGAGACCTTTAATTGAGGTTACCGTGAGACTTGGTACATTTATGTAAGATGTCCCAAGATATTTATTTATTTATTTTATCTATTCTACAACTTATTTACACGCCGTGTCGCCAGTTAACAAACGTGTAAAAATGCCAGTCAGTTCAAAGGTATTCCCTTATCCCATGCTAACTTTAGGTGACAGTCTGGACCGAAGGAATGTGTTTTGCAATAATTATTTTACTAGGACTAAATTTGAAGTATTTGGATACTGGTTACCTGGTGGGGGTGGGTCTGGCGTCTTTTTCTTTTTAAAGGTCACCGTGTACTGAGAAAAATCTTGGCAGGAAGGTAATTCCTTAAAGTTCCGTCATAAAACGCCCAAACTATATTACCATCTAGTTCTAAGCAAATTGCGCTACTAAATTTGAAGTATTTGGATACTGGTTACCTGGTGGGTCTGGCGTCTTTTTCTTTTTTAAGGTCACCGTGTACTGAGAAAAATCTTGGCAGGAAGGTAATTCCTTAAAGATCCGTCATAAAACGCCCAAACTATATTACCATCTAGTTCTAAGCAAATTGCGCTCCAATTGACTCATGAGATAAGCAAAATTGTCTAGTAATGAGAACAACAACGAAACTGGACTTTTGTGATTCGAAACCAAAATTTCATAATTACAATATTACAAAGGATTTTTTATCTTATTTAAACTCGGAATCATACCTTGCCCTTTCGATCCGAATACGAGTAACTTGTAATTAGTACCTACCAAATATTATGAGAAAAAACTTTTATGGATATATTTTTCGTTCTTTTTGTTCCGATGACGTGTTGACAAATGTATTTTAATAGGTATGGTTAAATGGATTTTAATGGAATGGAAACTTTTAACCATTTGCCACTTTTAGATGTTTTTGAGCTTGGGTAAAATAAAATCAACCTTTCATTTTAATTTTACCCAAGTTGTTGTTATTTTTTTTTTTTTTCTTCTTTATGGACTTAAGGGCGATGTTGCCCGTAGCCAACGTCAAGTAAAGTTGTTGTTATTATCTTTTGGTAATTAATTTTTTGTGATCTAGTAACATTCTTACCATTTTGACATTTGTGATTGTCAATGTCACTGTCATTGATGGATTGACAATTGTCATAACCTTACTTAACCGCTACAATTGTTTACTGTTTACTGGTTGTTGACTATGTTTAAATAATAATATTATGCTATTTTTCATTTAAATAAAAAGCTAGACTATCACTAAATTACGTATACGACACCATCATCTGATATATACGTCGACACCTATAAGAACAATGTTAAAACGTGTTGTGTATGTACTGTTATACCTAATTGCAGTTTCGTCCTCGAAAACTTGTGATTTTAACGTGAAAATTACACAAACCCTACGAAATGAAGGGTTCCACAGGTACGGTTAATCCTGTCCTTTAGTATTATAATACGCGTCGGTTTATAGCAATACTAGAACTGAAGACTGTTTCTGGGTCAGAGATAAGTTAATCCAGCTATTGGATTATCTTGTAAAGAAAAATTAACACATTGGTATTATAATAGTAATAATGCAGAATCATAATAATACAAATCTATCTTAAATATGACTTATCTTTTGATGTGAATAGAGTTGTTGTTTTCAGGAATATCTCCTATGAAATATTATTCAATGGAGAAGAAGACGTGGTTCCTCAGGCACTTCAGGGTTGTGTAGTGGGTCTAGATCAAGTGCTGCCAGCGGGAGTTTATGTCAATCCTGATGAACTGGGGGATTTGAAACGGGCAAACAAGGTTAGCTTATGTTATGCTTCGGAAATCTGCATTCAGAATCGAGAGGGCTGTCGAGCATTTGATGTGCTCATTCACCCCATTTCCTGTTACTGCAGCTGCTTAGTTTACAGAATTAGTGCATAATAGGGATGATGACTGTAGTTAAAATAAATTATTTAACATTATGCATGACATAAAACATGAAGAAATTATTACTAAAATGTAGAATGTAGTAATTTTTGTACAGAACTTCTATTTAATAAATTGAAAAGAACTTAAATAAGTAGGTCATTTGGCAGTACTCAAACGTGACGTCACTTTTGAGTATTTCATATAAAATTCCATAGTAGCATTAGTGGTGATCATTTTGACAGTTCGAAAAAAGATGCTGATTTAACTTGCAAGACATCATCCCTATTGTTTGCAATGAGAAACATTCTAATTGATTTAGTTTAGTGCAAAGAATATTGAAGTTTGTAGTTCTGGTAAAGAATAATGAACTATTCCTTTTATGTTTGATACAAATCTTACTGTCATTTATATGTATAAAACATACACTGACTTGCATGACTGGGATCACAAGCACAAAACTACAATTAAGGTGCAATACATGTTTTTCAGGGTTGTATATCTAGTAGTATTCTAGTATTCTGTTAGTATTCTAGTATAGACTGGACATCTATGGTTGAAAATAACTCAATATAGGCAGGACTGGAGAATGTTAAAGGAGGCCTATGTGTCCACAGGACACACAGACAAAGCCACACCTACATAACTATCTTCATAACAGGAAAATTTACTTTGTCTGTACCAATAAATAAATTAATAATATCTAGTAGTAAAGTTATGTATTGAATAATCTTGTAATTGTTATTCTAGTTGTATAGCAAGTAAAGTTTGGGATTAAATAGGATATTGCAGGCTTCAGAGGCTATATGATAGCTGGTAGCTGCTAACCATCATGCAGATGGTATAAAAAATTGTCTAAAACTGTTGACCTGTTGGTTTTTAATGATTTTTCAAGAAGCAGTTAATATCATCTTGAAACATGAAACCTGTGTTGTGGGCTCTTTATTAAAAAAAAACACTGTCTTGTGTGTGAGTGTATGTAATGTTCATGTTTAGTGAAAAACATACCACTTTGTTGCTTACTATAATTATGGAATTGGCTTGTACAGTCAACATCAAAGATGATATCTGATTTAGGTGCCAAAATATATTTACACTTCCCTGTAATTATTTACAATATATTTTTGGCACCTCAACCGTAATTATATGTGTGAAATTGACTGTACCATTACACAAATTGTCTAAGTACCTTCAAGGCAAGCAACAAAGTTGGACATTTTTTACTAAAACACTAACATATGTATTATAAAATATTAATAACATCCTTACAAATTACACTGAAGTTTATAAGAATTATATAAGAAAGTGACCAAAACAATATTTGAATTTCCAGTTATATGTGTTGCCGAGGAACCCAATAAATATAGAACTGCCAGCAGAGCAGTCAAGTCCAATCAACCTGTATGTCATGGGTACTGTCACAGATGACAGGGCTAACTTATGGGTACCTGTACATGCCCGTTATCATCAAGCTACTGCTGGAGGAGGGTAAGCCAAAATAAAGAATTACATCATCAGCTTATCTCAGTCCACTGCTGGACGTAGGCCTCTCCTATTAACCCGTATAGACACATTAGGAGGTAAATGCCCATAATCGCCTGTCGTAGTAATGTGTCCACTAGGATGAAGCTGCTGCCATCAACAATCTTCTATCAAAAAATGGTCAGTGACACTTCAATCCCTTAGTCGAATTATGACACCCACGGGAAGAGTTAGGGAAGTGAGAAATGCCGTCACCATACGGCCAAGATAGAAACCAATCAAATTTTTAATTGACTAATCAAAAATAAATTTTTAAAAATATTAGGCACTCTGGAAATATAATATGGCGTTCAGCTTCCATGTTTTATTTGTTCGTAGACTTACATACATTTTTCATGCGTTTTACTGAGATTAATAAGAAGATCATTGTTAGTTATCCAGTTGTGCATATCTGTTAAGTTTGAAAATCTTATATAATTTGATATCTGGAAAAGAAGTGGAACTATTACGGAAACATAATAATACCTAAGTATAATCTATTAACTTCAAATAAAAAAATTGTTCATATGGATGTCGATAGAATAGTCGATATTTCATTAAGCACTAGTGAAAAGTACATTTTACTCTCGTCATCCGGGCTTTGATTATTATTAAAACACACATTAAATTTTCCACCTAGGATGGCTCGGAACGAGATCGCCCCACCCCGCATGTTTCTCCATTGCCCGGTAGCCCTGCCCTGCGCGGGCAAAACCGCGTCTATGCCTTACGTCTGCGACGGTAAAGACTGCTGGAGCACTTACAACGAGATCTCCTTTACCATGGTAAGTTAATCAGCCTATCTCAGTACACTGACACATTAGGAGGTAAATGCCCGTAATCGCGCCACGCTGGAAAAACGGATTGGCGATCACAGTAGCGTCCACTATGATGACGATGCTGCCCATCATCAATCTAAATGACATGCATTGGTAATTAAGTCTTTAAACTTCTATAAATAAGTAGTAAATTCCCACAATGCCGTAACAGATGTGCTTACCATAGAAAAAATCAACTGCGAAAGACTCTGGTTGTCACGGGATTGGAACCCGCTTCCTCTGGATTGCCGGTCCAACGTGCTTCCAATTACATCAGACGACGCGATCACTAGCGACATCTATACTTAATGTTTCCAAGGTACTACAACCTTGAGCCACTCAAAGACGTGTGTTTACCACAATCGTCCGCAAACTCGACAACTCTTCGTTGCGTTGAATTGGGTATAGAGGGCGTATAAGTAGTAAATTAAAATATATATATAAAATTGGAACATAGCATATGTTTTAGGAAGAACTTTCGCTATTTCATACGTTCATGTTACCTAGGAAGAGCGGAGTCTCCCAACACAGGCATTATGGCTTACAAGGCGACTCCATCCCATAAATCGTATATCTCCTCACTACATAGTCACTTTTTCTGTCCCTGTTCCTTTGTACGCTTAAATCTTTAAAACTACGCAACGGATTTTGAAGAGATTTTTTTAATAGGTAGAGTAATTCAAGAGGAAGGTTTTTATGTAGGTATAGTACCCGTGCGAAGCCGGGGCGGTTCGCTAGTATTCTGATAAAATAAAGAATTTTGAATCTTTTAATCTCGTATCATCGAATGTTCCGTGACACTTCAATCCACAGAAATGAATATACACTAGAAGAAGCAAATGTATCTACTTCGCGTGTCCGAACTCAGTGGCAGCCACTGACATGGATCGGATAACGGTTTTTTGTCCATACAAAAGAATGGTTCGAATTCCGTTCTTTTTCGTTCTTCGGTATATACATTTTTTTGTTAATGGAGTAATTCAAAAATATGATGTTCATAATTACATAAAATGTTGATAACTACATAAAAAGTGTAAACATTTTAAAATATTTAGCTATTTCGAGGTTTTTCTAAAAAACCGGTTCCGATCCCTGGCCACTGAGATAGCAATTACTAATGACAATCCACATACGTCAGCTGTTGCAGCCGCACGTAAGAAAAAAAAATACAAAATGCCTCATTGTATGATAATTAACTTCACCAGCCCAAATATTTCCAGCACACTAAAACAAAAACATATTTCCCATCACACGTAAGTTATTTTTAAATTTAAATAATATTGTGCGTGAATTCATTAATAATAATTTTTTCCGTATTTTTATTTATGCGTCCAAGGATGAACCTAAGAAACTATAGAATTACGTTACAAACCGGCGTTTACATTGCATTGCTACGTTTGCTTTAAGCGTTTGATCGATCATGTGTGTTAAAGAGATGATAAATATGAGACTAGCGATACTCTCGCGTATCGCTTCGACTTCGTAGTACAGCCCATTTCTCATTCGTCCGTCAATTTTAGCGACTAGTGTTGTTCGGTCTACAATAAATATAATAGTGAGCAAGCGAGCCCTCAGATATAAAATCTATGTGTACGAGAGAGACGCTACATTGTTGCGGGTGGAGGGGCATTGGTGTCTTTGAATCGTTTAGGTTTTCCCATCACTAAATGCCGACCGTGACGTCTCACTGACAGCTAAAAAGTCGGCACGCTTGGTTCTCATACAAATGGTGCTATATACTTAATCTACTGAATATCTAAATCTGTGCTTCAATCACTACATACAAATTTTGTATTTTTTTTCCCAGCTAACAGACACATTGATATGGGAGGTGCCAGTGGGCAACACGGAGCACTACGGCGTCGTGGCCGGCGGCACAGCTCTGTTGGTGGCGGCGGGCAGCCTGCATCTGCTGAGGGCCGTGCACCGGTACAAGCTCAGACGCTGACTCGCATCTCATAGTTACGGGTCGGTACAATGGGTGCAAAACTTTAACAAAACTTTAAAATTGACATATGGGAACACTTTAGCCAAGAAAAATACGAATATTATTGAAAAAGCCCGTTTTTTTGCAATATAGCTAGTACATATTTGAAAAAAAAAACTGATAATTACCTACTGATGGCGTTTGAATATTCCATTAAATAATATTATTGCACTTAATAATATGGCCAGCAATTAATATGGCAATAATTGCTTCTAGCATATGAATATTCTATTAAACCATATTATTGCACTTAATAATATGGAAAAGAAATAGGATGGCATTGTATGATTATGGAAGGTAATATTAGGGTAAACAAGCAGTATGTCATACAATTTTTATGGTAAACAAATCATTCGGGCAAATGAAATTCGGGCAAGTTAGATTCGGGCATATGAATATTATGTTAAATAACTGTCGGGCAAACAATAGACAACCCTTTTAGGGACACCCACTACGAACAAATAAAACATGGAAGCCACACGCCATACTAAATTGTCTTTCAAAAACGGTCCTGAATTTTAGTTGACATGTGTCACCCCCTCTTCAATGCATCACGGTAACGAATTTCAATATCAACCTATAAAAAACCGCCATTTAAAAATAGTTGTAATTGGTCCATCAAAGTTTTGATTGGCTGTATTCTATAAACATTTGTCAAAAGATGTTGCGCCGAAATATGCGCGGTGTTAAGAAAAGCGCTGTCTTGCCCATCTTGGCACAACTGAACAATTGTGTTTGGGGGCATTTTTGATCTGGCGTTAGACGTCCATGTTATATATGGTCGCAGGACAACCAATTAGTGTGACATTAAAAAACCTCAATTGCAGTCAAGTTTGTAACGACAATTAAGTACGATATAATTAGGAATTAAAGCTCGTTTGGCGATTTTGTAGCATAATATCGCTTGAAGTTTATAAAATTAACGCCGAGTTTTTATTGAAATTTAGTGCTTGATTGTCGTCACAAATCTGACTAAAATTAAAGTCTTACTTTCACGCTAACTAGGTGTCTCTAAAAGTGAAAAAGCTCGGAAACCAAATGAACGCTCGAGCGGGGAAAGAAATGCAATTTTAGCTCGGGCAGTGGGACGTGCGGCAAGGCGTCCAAAAGAAATGCAAACGTATGCGCATGATCTGCGGCCCTACCGCGAAAATCGAAATTCGTAAATTTCGAGGCTATGCCTCTCTCACTCTAATGACGCCTTCGATTAAGTGACAGAAAAATCCTCGAAATTTACGAATTTCGATTTTCGCGGTAGCAGGCCTGAGTGTACGCCCGTCAAATCCCTTGAACGCTCACGGGCCGCCGCACTCCCCGTCGGACACGCCGTCTGACGCTCGCCACTCAGGACTTACACTTGGTGTGGAATAAGTGGACGCTCGAGCGGGGAAACAAATGCAAACATGCGCGGGGCCATGATTCATGTTGGTTCTCGATTTTGACGCACGGTCACGAGTCGGATCCCATAGTGTCAATACCTTTTTTTGGGGCACCACCCCCCTAACTGGGACTCCCTCCTTCAGAATGAGGGTTTTCTGAAATGACGTTCACCAGGGCGGCAGCACTGAGGCGTCAGAGCGGAACCTTACGGCTAAGTGGCGCCAACTAGTGGCATACGTTTTCGAGAAAACCCTCATTCGCGAGTATCCGTGATCGAGCTCGTACACATAAATGTAATCTTTAATTCCCCAGCAAGCTTGTTTCTGGTGATGATCTCATCAAATATTTTGTAATTAACACAAAAATATGCCCTTACTGAGCTATTGCTCTTAATTTGTATATTTGATATGCCAAAATCATTGTAGTTGTTTTTTATTAAAGCTGTGCACTGATAAAAGCTCAATTGCTGATCTCGACTGAGGCAGAGTATGTGGCTAATATTATTTTATTATCCATGAAAACGACTTATTTTTAGCTCGAATGCATGTGAAAGAGCATTCGCTGTTCTATCCCCCGCTCTACGAAATCAACCAATCACGTTTTGTGTAACGATCGAATTTCGTAGAGTGGGGGGTTAGAATAGCGAATGTTCGTTTGGTCTGAACGCACCTTGACATACTGCTGCTTGCTAAAACTTGTCTGACTTCTTGTCCTAAATTCAATATACAGGGTGGGAAGGAGTATACCGACAGACTTTACCAATGCATTTTTGATAACAAGAGAAGTAAAAAAAAATATGTGACATATGTCATTATCGAACAAAAAAAAATTTTTTTGGTTATTCCGTTTTTTGATATTTTGTTTTTTTTGTACATGACCAGTAATACATTGTAGGGAAAGAATTTTTTTTCAGGGTTTTTGATATTTTTTTTTGTTGAACATTTTTCTGAAACTTTTTCCTCATTTTCTCTAACTTTAATCAGTGTGTATGTCGAGATGAAAACTACTAGTGTAAGAATTTTAATCATGCAGGCAAAATTCGCTCCAGAGAAAGAGAAACATATGTACACTTACCCAATTTGTCTATAAAACTGATTTCGCCGTGTTTATATCATTTTAAAATCTGAAGACTAAATAGCTTTAGCATAATATGATAGATGGCGCTGTATTCAACTGATTCTGAATATGTGTCTTGTTAATATTTGTATCAATTTTATCCTTAATTTGTTGTCGTAAGGTCGAATTCGTAAAACATAAGTCTATACAGCTGTCATTGAATGTAATCTAGGTATACGATAGAAATTCGTGCGCGAATAGCATTAGTAGCCTCTTTAAATTGCATATATTAATTTTAAAGAACACGCACCAGTAAATATTAGTGATGCCATTCTACTCTACATATTACAATTAACCATATTGTGTTTCATATCGCCTTGTATTTATTAATTTAGTTTAAGGAATATTGTTTAATTAATCAAATCACATTCCAAAGCACATTTACTTTACCAGATAAGTGTTAATAAATTTGTAATGTAGTTAATAAATTGTTATTATATGGGAAAAGGTGTTTATTTACATTCCTTATTTGTTATGATCTCTACTATATACAATAGGTAGAATACAGTACGTCTCTATACTACAACTAGTTTGGATTATTGGTATGAACGCCATCTACCCAATTTCCAAATCACCAACTCCGTCATTACTTAGCGCGATATTCAAGAAATTCGTTTTCAACTTGCACCATAGATGGCAGCACTGTTTCTACTATTGATCCCGGTAATCCTTCAAGTCCCAAAAGACTGAATGGAGAGGAGAAAACGTACTGAAATGTGTTAATTATTATTTTACTAGCTTTGTAATACTTTGGCTGGTTTTCACGGTCGCGAAAAAGTTATTTTACCTAATATTTCCTGGGCATTTTAACATGCACATTTGGTTCATTTGAAGTGATGATATTGTCATTAAAAATCAATCTTAAACCTGATTATGATGATGAACATGATACATCTGCGAAGCGTCATCCCTTGGCTCACACATAACTCGTGCGTATAAGAAGTGAAGGTACCATTTGCACTTTGCAGTGACTAGGTACTTGATTCAAACGGAAATTTCATATCCGTTCTGAAAGTAATACCTATACGAATACGAAAACTATTGATATCCTGAATCAGATAGGTAGAATGCAACGGGAGAAGAAACATTTTTTCGTGATAGATAATACGACAGGTAGAGGACGATAAAAAATACTTTCAGTCATGGAACTCAGAAGATACCTAGTAAAAAAAGTGAAATAATTCGTTTTTTTTCTAATAACACGACAGACAGAAGAACGATCAATATTACTTTTATTCATGAAATTCAGAGGATTTGTCAAATGAGTATTATAGTTCGTTTTAAACACTTAGAGTACTTATTGGTTTTCCTAAATTCCATATACCAACTGTTGAAGCTAATAAATATAAAAATGAAATAAATAAGTACCTACCAGAAACATAATTTTAAGGGAACTCGAATTATAGGTACTTAGTCAAAATATCGGGTCAAAAGTTGATTATTTCTAAAACTGGAAATTATATCACGTATAGGTATTAATTAATTAGTGGACCTAACACCCGTAGACCACAAACCTTGTAATGTGTTCGAAGCATCGGGATTAGGGATATAAAACTACCTAATTAATTAATATAGGTATGCGATGTAATCATAACTTTCGCGGTATCCAGAGAAAATATTATATTCTAATGTCTCCAAGATAAGTGCAGTTATATATTATGTCTTTATGGACATTCAATTTCTCATATTTGTCAACATTTTTAGAGCAAACCATACCACTCTACATAGAATAGGAAGGAAACTAGCGATAGGAGTCTGGTTTTCTCTTTTGAGAGATTCAGATTACCTACTTAAAGTATTAAAAAAGATTTCGAGTTAAACTTGGCTAATAGTTGTACTTTAGAATACGAAGTTACGGTTTATAACCGTCATAACTACCTATTTAAATAATACAAATTACAGTTTCCGTCGAAAAATAATGTACCTACATTGTTATTTGGTAAGAGACAATTGGCCGTTTACGACTTCCGGATACTAACGGCCGTCACTAAATATCAATCCTACATCTTACTGCACTTCGAAATTCGTCAATTTCGAGGACTCGTCTCTGTCACTCTAACGAAAGGTGTCATTAGAGCGACAGAGACAAATCCTCGAAATTTGCGCAGACCATGCTCCACCTGTATGGGATTTAAAGAGTGTTTCAACTTCATTAAGCTCTTTGAACCGCAAAATCAAAACTTATTTTTCAATATTGACTCTCTTTTCAGTATCACGCCGCGAGATACTGTCATGTCACTACTGTGACTTAAATTTTATCGTCATATTCGTCATTGCCAAAAATGATTTCATTAATTTATTAGGATTTTTTTATTTCATTTTCATCTAATCGAAAAAATATCTCAATAAAACATTCCTGATAAGGAACTCTACTCAACATCTCTGCATTGCACACACGCTGTATAAGAAAATAGAAGCACTGTATTATAGTACATTTGGATACAAGTGCAAAAAGTTTTTTTTTCGACGAGGGTGAACGTTGGGGCTAACTAATTAGGAAATATCATAGTTCCTATTTTTACTGTAAACAAATCACTGTCTGGACTTAATTAGTTTACATCCAAAGTTGTTGCAAGACTGACAAACGTCACATAGGGAGTAAACAGGGCTATACAGAGGCTCTCTCGCACTTGCGAATTCATACGTAAGTGTGAGTGTGACAGAGAGGCAACACTTCGTTCGTGGTTCGCGGTAGGGCCTCAGAGCCAAAATTAGCCGAGATTTTCCAGAGACAGGTTAGAAATATTTACGATCTCGTATATTCCGAATTTACATTTTCACAAGTGCTTAGCTACTCTGGAAAACATATCCAGGTTCACCGTTCATATCAGCCGAAAGATCCACTGTTGAACATAGGCCTCCCGCAAAGATTGTCACAATGACCAGTCCTGCGCCATCCGCATCCAGCGGACTCCTGCGATGTTGACATCGTCAGTCCACCTTGTGGGTGCCCTACGCTGCCCCTTCCGGTAGGTAGATGGCCATTTTTACTTTTTGGGTTACCCAATTAGCGCGAAGTTAAGAAACCTTAATTTCAGTCAGCTTCGTAACGACAATTAAGTACAATACGAGTATCTTTAGGAAGTTAAAATCGATCGGCGTTTTTATATTATAACATGGCTTACCTATAGTTTGTAAAATGAACACCAAAACCGAGATATTATCGAAATTTAGTGCTTAATTGCTACCAAGCTGACTGAAATTTAGGTTTTTTAACGTCGCGCTAATTGGGTACCCCAAACGGTAAAAATGCCCAGATATACTAGATACATTTTACGTAGAACGGATGGCTGTTGGGGCGAAAAGGTGCTCGAGTGGAGGCGACGTATCCACGTTAAGAATGAATTAGTTTCTGACCATTCATATACCTACTGAAGACAGATCATGGGCAGCAGCGTCATCATAGTTGACACTGTTGGGATCGCCAATGAGTTTGCCCAGCATGGCGATTATGGGTATTTATTTGCCTCCTAATGCCAATCGCATAGGTTATGGGTCTCGGATAATAGAGGTCTAAGTCTAGCAGTCTGATGATGTGTGATGTGATGAATTATCCTTAATAATTTATTCCTATAGATGGTATAGGGCATGTGTAAGAAATGAAACTAAAATTCTCAGTTTACTTGCTTAATATTATTAAGATAAATTGTCTTGAATAATTTCTAACAATCGCTCTTTATATAATTGCCACGCTCACGGCTTGGTGATCGCAGTAATGTGTCCACTATGATGACGCTGCTGCCCATCATCAATCTTTTATCAAATAATGGTCAGTGGCACTTCAATCCGCTTGCCCAGCGTGGCGATTATGGGCATTTACCTCCTAATGCGTCTATACGCATAGTTAATAGGAGAGGCCTACGTCCAGCAGTGGACTATCATAGGCTGGTGATGATGATGATAATGATGCTCTTTATATCAATCCCTCCAATACCAGAATCTGACAGTACTTTTTTTTTAAGTTATTATGACCACAGACAAGAACCAGGGTCGCGTTTTATAAAGTTACAATTTACAATTTCGCTGTTTGCCTCTCTTTCTAGCCAATCTAAATTCTAACTTTATAAAACGCGACCCAGACAGTTTAGGCTAAGTTCATATACATATCATATCAACAAAGGTCTTAAACAGAATACTCGTACGATGTTTTACCTAGGTATTTGCTTTCCAGAATGTAAACAAACTTGACTCATCAAGGACCTGTCACGATGCGAACGGTCAGCCCCAATAAATTATAACTACTGCTTTTGATGTGTCAAAAGCGCTACAACGAACAACATACATTGAAGTGACCTCTAATACTATGCACATAAAGTCTATTTTAGTGCTGTAATCCAATCTGCACACCAAAGTGTGAAATTTTTTGAAAGTTGTAAAACAGCTTGAGCGCGAACAAAACGCAAGCGTTCTGCGTCGTTTTGACATTAAGTAGTACACACCCTATCTAGGGGAGGTTTATTAACCAATCGAACACATAAAGTGGTGTGGTTTTAATCTTACCGGGGGTTTTAATAAAAGTGGAATTACAAGCAGAGGTCAGACAGTGCCCCAGGGGGTTGTAAATCTAATGATTTCCGGAAAATCTTTGGGTATAACAGTTAGGGGGCGAATCGTTACGGTTCTTTGTATAAAATGCTGTGGCATTTGTAACACAGGATGGTTTGTACTGGCGAGTATATATTTTTTCTTTAATTAACCAACGCTTGAATCTGCTTGTATACCAATCGTCAACAGAATCTAAGAAAACTGTAAACAAACCTTTTTAGGTTTGTTTACAGTTTTTTTACACATACACTTGCATTATTCCATAACCACGCGCTTTTAGATAGTAATCCTGCGCCACTATGACACGATTGTCGGTTGTCTCATCTAGTTAGTTCACATATTTTTTTTGTTAAAATTATTTATATTTATTAGTGTTAACCTAAAATATATCTGCGAACGTGTTTCACGATATAAGTATGTCTAAGTCGTCAAAAATGTAATGTTGGAAAGTGACGATTAATATAAGCTAAAATTTACGCCAGCCGCCCATTAGTAGAAAAAAGAACCTACACGTCTATGAATGTGATTTATTTTTAACCCTTAACTTGGCAGTGTATCTTTAAAGATACAAACTTTTTGACCCACTTTTTGTGTTTTTTTTTTGTTTTTTGCTCTGCACAGCGGCGAGGAGACTAGAACGCACGATTTTTTTTAAATTCTGCCTAGTTTAGGTTTAGGGTTAACAAGCTCCAGAATTAAGTGAAACTCTGAAAAGATTTGTTTGTTTTGTAATTATATCTTTATTCGTTAACCTGTAATATCTAAACTATAAACTCCGATACATAAGTTTGTAAAGCCTGGCACGTCAGCCTAATACAATCTTGTATACTTACTTAACCTAAGTCAGATGTTTTTATATACTTACCGGATACTATGAAGTCTTTCTCTTGTCTTTATAATGTACCTTACATAAGCATCATTAAGATCGCAGAGATACCTACATAATTTCTAACTCTAAGGTATTTTACGCAAGGAAAATATCGAAGTTCATTGGCCTTCCACGGAGCTATGATCGATAGATAAATAATTGTCTGTGTACAGTGGCCATCAGATGTATTGGAGCAGCCATGGTGCTCAATCATCTGAAAATGCACTCTAACGTCATGACAATAGAGGCGTGCTCAGATATTTGTGAGCACCTTGGCCGCTCTCATAATTATATCTGATGGGGCTGATACACATAGATATACATACTTAGTGTCTACTTATTTTGAGATCGCACTTGCTTGAGATGCAAATCAGAATTGTTTTTGTTACCTGTAGCTTCTAATTTTAAACTGCTGTATAGGTAGACAGACTTTAAGGAGTACCTACCTAGAAGGGACTACGGACAGTACCTACGGACTCAAGGTAGGTACCTTCTTTGTTAATGTTTATTTCCATCGATATCACTACATAGTATAAAATAAAGTCACTTTTTCTGTGTCCCTTTGTACGCTTTTAAATCTTTAAAACTACGCAACGGATTTTGATGAGATTTTTTTATAATAGGTAAGTAACTCAAGAGGAAGGTTTTTATGTGGGTATAGTACCCGTGCGAAGCCGGGGCGTGTCGCTAGTAATATATATCGAATATATTATGTTTTTTTTTTATTTATCCTATATTGGTTGGTGCTATAAATATACCTATCTATATCATTCTTCAGATGAAAGTAAGAAAAGGGTAAACAACAAATATGGCTGACTTTCCATAGCATTTGACGTCTTTGACACATATCGTGAAATTCAAAAACACGTTCGCAGATATATTTTTACGTTAATATTAATAAATATAAATTTTTTTTTAACAAAAATGTATGTGACCTTCAGGTTTAAGGTTTTATGCTTATGATAATACCAAGATTGTGTTTCCAAAGTGTGTGATTAATTGATGTAAAACCATAAAACTATAGTCCACTACTACAACTACGGTCCACAAGTTCAACTCGCAATTAAGCATCAGTGGAAATATTTTATTTTGGTTTTATCTAGGTTTTTTAATTATTAATAAGGAGACTTCGTGTAAGAACTGCGTCAATAATATAATAATTACACCAAATCGAAGATATTTGACTTAGTTTTAGACCATAGTTGGGAGCTTTTGGACTAAAGTTGGGTAGTTTTACGGTATGGGCTAATGCAAGTTTATAGGCTTATTTTCATTTTTTTAATGCTACTGACGAATGGTATAGCCGGTATAGGTCTCTTTCAGGTGATATTATACATAAATACACTGTAATAAATTAATAATTTGTGTAATTTTTTGTCGTAAACGGAAGAATAAATACTTACAACTGTATAAACAAAAAATGGATTCATGTGATACTGTACTGCCTGGATTCCTCTGCTTTAAAGCTCTTAAAATACATTTCACTTTAGCACGAATTTCAACTTTAGTTGCTCTTGATAAAGTTGATTTTTTTAGACATTTAAAGGTAAAGATGTTTTAAGGTGAAAATTGTAGAAAAACAACTTGTTTTACATACAATAATTTATTAAAATTATGTTTGTGAATAGTGCGATGTTAGGCATTATCTAACCTTTTTTACTTATATTGGATACTTCCATTTAACGGAAGTAGTTGATTACGTTGTTTACATGTTTCTATGATTATTTGGACCCCAACAGGACATTACACAATAATATACTTATTTATATTTTACATGTAAGCAATATAGTAAATGTAGAAAATATTTGTAATTTTCGCAAATTTCGTATTTGTATTTGAATGCAGTTTAACGTTCAATAAAACATACATTGTGTCTTCCTTACGAAAGGCATTGATCTCTGCAAGGTGGGACCCAGACGAGCCGGGAAGCTGACGCAACGACAATGTAAGTCGTGACGTGTAATTTGTGGGTACGGAAGCAGGAACTGCGCTCAAAAGTGTGCAAGGGCCGGGAGGGAGCCTGCGACCGCACGCTCGGCAGGCAGGCTCGGGCATCGAATATGGATTTAAGATTAACGAGGCCACGTAAGCGCGGCAACGTCGCGGGGTGTTTACATGCGGGTGCAGCGGGCGCGAGCGGGCGGTATCGATCGCTGGGCGGGGCGCGGGGCGGGGCGCCCGGCCCGGGCGTCAGTACGCGTCGGGGCCGCGTCCGCGCGGTCGTCGCTCGTCCAGCTGCGGCGCGCCGGAGTGACTCCGCGGCCTCGGGCGCCCGGCGGCGGCGGCGAGCCTCGCGCCGCCCGCCCCCGCGCCGATGCCGCCCGCCCGCGATCCCGCTCCGCTCCCTGCGCCCGTCCCGCGCCCCTCGGGCCGCGCCGCGCGCGCAGCCTGGCTCCCCGCAACCCGCGCCCTCGTCTGCGCCCCGTGTTCCTCTGGGCGCGCCAGCAAGACGGCCGAGTGCAGGCCGTGCACTGTGAGGACTACGACCCGCGCAACCGCATCCGCCTGGCGCGCACGCCCGGCGGCTGGCGCGTGATCCCGCGCACCGAGATCTACAACGCGATCCGCGTGCCGCCGGCGCCGCCGCGCGAGCGCAAGCGCAGCCGCGGCGCCCGCAAGCGCGCGCGCGAGCCGGCCTGGCTCGCTCCTCCCGACCTGGAGACCCACATCCCGTCGCACACCATCGCGGTGCCGCGCCCGACGCAGGCCCGCGCGCCCGCGCCGCCGCCGGCGCCCGAGCCGCCGCCCGAGCCCACGCCGCTCGACAACCTGCTGGCTGTGGCGGAGCTCGAGTTCAACCAGCAGCGCGGCAAGGACCTCGAGCTGGAGGCCGGCGCGAGCGATCCCTACGCTTTCTTGCCCGACGAGGCGGTCGCGAGGGACGTTATGTCGTTCGAGCTCGGAGAACCCCCGAAGACCACCGAGGATATGTTCTATGATCGAAAATCTCATGGCGAGGAGGACTTTCAGAACAATCTAGTGGTCCATAAAGACCTATTTGAGACGATCAGTGAGGCGCATTATTTGCCGGAGTTAAGTGGACCCCACGACGAGGCTTTGCTTGAATCGCTCGTAGAAAAAGGCTGTGAGGACAATCAGATCCTAGGACAGGCGCTAGACAAGCTGGCGCACTTAGTGACTAGTGGTGGCGACTACGCCGAGGAAGAGGAAGACATGCTATTGAGTGGGGCTCCAGTCGCCGACATCATCGACCGATTGGAGCAGTCGCTTGAATCCCCCGGCCGCAGCAGCATCACCGCTGCACAGGGCCTGCTGCATCTCCACCACATCGGAGACCAACTTCATGACATCCAGCCCGACCAGCAGTCGGTCGATCAGGCTTATATGTCTGATGAAGTGTTTGTGCCTGAAGTTTCCACACAGTGTACGTTAACTTTGGGCCAGGAAACAGAACTTCAGCATGCCAACGAAATCACTCAAATGGAGTATGAACAGGAAGCCGAAAAGAGGCTAGAAGGTAACGTTGAGGCTACTGAATCTATTTATAGCGAAACGGCAATTGAAGACCAGGATACTTATAAGGATAACACCCAAGATGAATTACCAACTCCTACGTTACCAAATGACAGTGAAATGCCTCTACCAACCGATATTACCACTGATGCTGTAGCGCCAAAAGTTAATGAACTCGTAGAGGAAAATGAAGAACATATGGCAACTTGCATGCCAAAAGAAGAAGTTACACAACCGGAAGGCTTAAGTGAAGAATCCGAAAAAGACCCAGAACCAGAATCCGAAGACCCTTCGTTATGTGAGTTAGTGGCTACGGATCTTAGTTTAAAAGCAGTTCAAAAGCAAAATCAAGTGTTAAGTGCAGTGATGGAAACCAGGAATGTTGAAGAAAATGTGACAGTGGAAAAGAACGAAGAGCTTCCGAGGGATTTAAGTGTGCACAGAAGACTGCCAACCCCCCACGCATCACCACGTAGGATAGACATCCCAAGGGCACCATCCCGGGAATCAGATGCCATGCAGTCCCCGCAGCCCAGCGGCATTCCCGCTATACCATCTTCTCCAGAAATATTCACAGCCCCACAAAAAAGCAAACAGACGCTGTTCCTAGAAACATTACTCTCTTCACCGTCTCCAAAGATGTACACGTCCGAAGTTACCATCACAAAACAACAATGTGAGCCTCTGAACTTAGGTAAGCATAGAAAATCTGCGAGCCCGACGGTCTCCAGTTGCTCAGATGAAATGAGGAAAATAAATAAAGAGTTCGGGGAGCCGCAAGAAAAGAGAATAAAGAATGAGACAGATTTAGCCAAAATTAGTAAAGTTTTCAAAAGTAGCGACGAGCATAAAAAGTCAGAAAAATCTGCTAATAAATCTAACGAAGATACGAGTCCAATGAAGCAATTGCAAATTTTAAAGACAACTGCAGACTTCAACATTCCAGATCCGTTGTTAGTTCCTAAAGATAAATTAAATCACATATTAGCGGCGCCTGGACGTGAAATTCCAGCTTTATTGATACAGAGGCCGGAACTCAGACTACCCGAGGCGTTTGCTTATCCGTCTATTTTACAAGACCCAGATATACTAGTCATCTCTTTATCACAACTCGAAAATATCTTAGAAAATGATGCCAAAAAACTATCCAATTCTAAACCTAAAGAATCATCGATGCCAGAGCCAATAAGAGTCTCGAGCAACGACGCAGCTAAGCCTGAAGTACGTAGTACTACTACTCCAGTGCCAGACCAGACGGCACCCCCAAAACCTATACAATTAGATGCTTTAGCCACAGACATTGATGCGGCCACTACAGCTGCCCTTAATCAAATGTTCTGGTTACCTTACTTAAATCAGCTAGAAGTAATGGCAGCGTGCTCTCAAAATAGCGAGTTTCTAAAAGCAATGAGCGCTTCAGGCTATTCCGGCCAAAATTATGCAGAATTATCACAAATGCTAAACGCGTCTCGCTTTATGGGACCCGGAGGGTTTCCGATGATGCCACAAATGGATTACGACAACAGAATGCAATTCGCTATGTGGGAAGCTATGAATCAAGCGAATGCGGCTGCGTCTCGGTCGAAAACAGATGCCCAGAAAGAAGTACCGTCAAAATCTGCTGATGTCCAAAATCCGTTCGTCCATTCCACCAAAAATCATCAAAGCAAGTCACAGTCGCATTCGGCGGCGCGGACTAGTCCGATCGCGCATAATTACAATAACAATCAGCGGTCTATGGCCCATAATCCATTCTTCCAAAGTATGTATCCCGGGATGAATCCGAACATCAGACCGAACATGCCACTTCCGGGTCTGCAAATACCCTATTTTAATCCAAGTATGATGGGAAGCCAGCGGTCGCCGCGTACTAGCCAGCAAAAGAGCCCAACGTCTCCGTATTATCCAAATAATAACTACTTGCAAAGCGTGAAGCATTCAGAAGCTACGCATCAACGCAGTAGCAGCACAGGGTCTCAGGAATCTCCTCGGCCGAGGATCAGTGTTAAATCGCTCCAGAACCTTCTGGAACCGACAGCGGCTGCGGCGTCTGGGGTAGCAGCACGACGGGCCTCCGTGCCGTCGTCGTCGCTGGGCCGTCGACGGGAAGAGCCCGAGGTCGGCAGCACCACACCCCTGGGCGAGCCACCACCGCTCCCCATGCCGCACCCTCACGACCCATCATCGTACCACTTGTGGCATCCACTATTTGGCAAGTAAGTACACAAACAATTATATCGGGGTCGATATCCGTAGTTCTACTTTAGACTCAAACACGTGAGTCGCGTGTCTGCGAGCGTTTCTTTAAAGAAATGTGCATGCATTGAGTTATTAAACAGTTGAGAAAACATCACGTTTGAGTCGTCAGACGCTAAGACTCATTAATCATTATCAACATGAACGGCTTTAACATTACAAGCCAACATTGTTAGATTGCGGCAGCCGCAGCGGAATGGCGTAGAAAGTTTCCCTCTTCGAGTGCTCCTACACAATATATATGTATCCTACAAAAATGGTTATTTAAAGTTTCATTCAGTGTATGTATTGAGCTCATACAAACTATGCGTAATCGTTGATCGCGGTTTTGTCATTTTAGGCCATTGAAACGCCTCGAGCGTATCGCTATGCTTGCAATCTGGAATTCTATTCAAACAGGTCATATGCTTTATAGGTAGTGTAAATACAAACAAGTAGGTAACTAACTATATCTATTCAATGAATGGACTGTTTAAACATTTGCCCAGCATGTCATACCATATTATTATGTAGATCTCTTAGATAATACTAACTTGAAATTGACGGATGATGATTGCTGGATATTAGGTATGGTAAAGTAAAATAAACTGTGATCCGTATACGAAAATTTATAAATTGACCAGTTTTAACTGTCAGCTGTCCAGTTTAAACTCAAATGAAACATTACATATGGGCCTTGCAGTATTTACGCAAAGCACCTGTACGTAAACTGTTTCATTAAGCGCGATCTCCTTGTACTTGTATTCTTGCTAAAGTAATAGATTCATGCTTGAATCGCGATTACTTAAATACCTACGTTTTTTGTTCCAATATGAATCTAATGTTACCTAAGTTACAAATTTCACGCTTATATGATTTATAGATTTCGAGTAACCTGACTGTTAGCATACGGCCGGACAGTTTGATAAGCAGCAAAAAGGACGCACATTGCGAAAGTTTGGGGTTTAGATTTTGCCATTTTAGCTATAAACCCAATAAACTGAAAACGAAAATGTAAAGTTTCGAAATCTTGTTACTATTCAATCATAAACTGATTTTACTTGCTTTAATCAAATCATTAGGTTCCATTCATAGACGAACTTGTTGCAATTCCACGTTTTACTACTGCAAGTCCAGGAGTAAAGTAGTTTTTCTCAATAAACATGTCTCGGTAGTAACGTTCATGGAACCTGATTGCAAACTTTACTTATAAATAAAAAGGCATTTCAGTATTAATACTCATATTGAGATAGGACTTTTAGTCTATGCAATTATGCCTGTAGTGATTCAGAATCTTATTTTGCTCAAAAGAGGCGCACGCTAATGGAACCATTATAAGTGCGTTCCCAATTATTCATAGTTATTAGAATTGCGAAGTCACAGTTATACTAGCGGTTAGTTTAACGTAGTAAGAAACAGCGGTAGGAATACGAATAGGAGCAGCAATGCACATAGCTTGGGACCGAGTACTCCGCACTGCCTAGTGTAACATGACGTCTCAGTACGCAGACTTGCTACGAGTGTCCAGCTCAGAATATAATTGAGACGGGATTGCAGACGGGTAGTCAGTTTTCAGTATAATAGACAGCCTGTCTTCCCTTTAGCGAGAACTGGCTTTAGGTCGCAACACAGAATGTCTTGATCGAAGAGCCCTTTAAATCACGTATTGTAGGTATCCTGGTAAATATGCAGTGCATATTGATATGGAGTCGGGAAAAGATGGACATCAGATTACCCAGGTTTAAATTTCCTATCCAGAGAAGAACTGGCAAAATTAAACGATTTGGAAAAAATGTAACAGCCTACTTAAGGAAAAAAAACATCTTTTCAAAAGAGCTTGTGGTTCTGGTTCTAAAATGTAATGTAGAAAGCACCCAAATAACCAAAAAGAAATAGCTTTTCGGTGGATCTATTGTTGTTTATTACACTTATTTAGCGTTTCAATGACCAATTGTTATTTTGAACGGTACTTCCCAGTTGTGTGTTCGTAGCATACTTGGCAGCTATAGTATTCGAGGAATAACTTATCGTACGACTAATACGACTATGGTTTCATACGAAAATAATTCCTTTTGAAATTAGACTCTTCTATTCGACTAAAATTTGGTATAATACATATATTTAATATATAAACAGCTCCGTCACTTTCATTTTCCATAAGTACATAAGGATAGAGATGAAACTCAAATAGGGTATTTCTCCGAGCGTTTCAACCACCGTGACTTCGGTGGCAACCTTATCTTATCACACGAATCCCGTGAGAGATGCAAGAACTTTTGGATATGTTGGTAGACGTAGTTAACAACTACCAAGATATCCAAAAAAAAATTGAGATACCCACAAAAACGCTCGGAGAAATGCCCAATAACGATTTCGGCAAACATCCTTCATTCAGTGCCGTTTTGTGAGTAGGACGTATCCATGTACTCGGACCGTATTTAAAGTAAAACTAGGTTAAAAGGGCACTCACCGATCTATTTCAGAAATGTCCCCTTAGTTAACTATGCAGATGCAGCGGTTACAGTCTATCTTAGTATTGACTGGGTCAGACAGAGGACAAATCGGGTCCAACCCGATCGGACGAATTTAGGCACTAGACGTGCCCAATTTAGACCAGACGACCTCAATTAATAGCGATAAACGAATGGAAATAGGCAGAAAACTAGGCTATTTCAGATTAGGTTACATAACATGGAGCCTCTGATTAAGAAAATATCAAGTGATATTTTAAACCACATTTGAACCGAGTACTTGATACAATTTGGATGCTTAAAATCATCCATGGTTAGGAATCTTAAATTAGAATTAGTTAATCGAAATTTCATTCTTATAAAATAGTCTCCAGAAGGCCGAGTGTAGGTAATAACTTATAAAAACGTCTCGATCGCGATTACGTTTTCATTGTCATTTGTATGAAATTGACGATGAAAACGTATAGGTAAATAAACGCGATTGGGACGTTTTTCATAAATTATTACCTACACTCTGCCTTCTGAATTTTAAAACATAATTTCTCACGACGTATACGATGACTTCATTCTTTTTTTTTTTTTAATGAGTCGACTGCAAAAAAAAACATACCAAACATACCTAATCAAAACAAAAATCACCATCGCGTCAATTGTATTACGAAAGCTAATAATACAGTGTATATCAAGGGTTCACAGAAAAAACATGCCCAGTGCTTAAACAAATTCAGGGCAAAAATTCACACCTTATTCTGTTAAAAGTAAAGTGGTTTTTCCTTCTGTAATTTGAATTGACTAGACACGTTCTTTCCGTGGACCCTTCATATTTCATTTTGTCCAACAACCTTTGGGAATGGTAAAAATCGGTACATTTGTTGATCGCTCATAGAAAATTTTAATTTGTTGCCATTTTCAGCGCCAAAAGTTGTTACATAAAATTTGAATTCGCAAGAAAAAATATCACGTAAGATTTAGTTTTCATTAATGGCCTTTTACTCGTACTAGGTAGGTACAATTTTTTTGGAATCGACCATAATCCTTACAAAAGTATATAGAAATAATGTTGGAGCTACGTAGCTACATTGACGTATGGTGACGGCAATACATTTGTCACCACCCCAACTGCTATTTACCTCCTAATGCGTTTATACGCATAGTTAATAGGAGGGGCCTGCGTCCAGCAGTGGACTATCAAAGGCTGATGATGTGTAGCTACATTTTATAGTAAAATGTAATATGAGCTGTTAGTTTTTAGACGAATTAGATTCGTCCAGATTTTCCATTTCCCGAACTCTAGTGTAGGCAACTGACGAACGTATAGCCGCTGTCAATAAAATGTTGGATGGTCTTTCCAACGCCAAATTGCAATTCTGTTTTCATTTGTTCAAACAATGGTATGCCCATCGCTTGTAAAATTTCCATAAACTACGTAACGAGATTGAACACAAAACATTTGAAATACCTGTACCAATTGTCAGTAAAATCTAAAAAAAAATGAAAATAAATATGGCTGACTTTCCGTTGCAAGTGAAGGGTCCACGGAAAGAACATGTCTAGTCAATTCAAATTACAGAAGGAAAAACCACCTTACTTTTAACAGAATAAGGTATGAATTTGCCATGATTTTTTTAAGCCCTGGACATGATTTTTCCGTGGCCCCTTCATTTGATGTCTTTGACACATATCGTGAAACACGCTCGCAGATAATATTTTTACGTTAAAACTAATAAATATCAATAATTTAAACTAAAAATATATGTGAACTCAAGGTTTAAGATTTTAATTTCGTAATAAAACCAAGATTATGTTCTAAAAGTGCGGAATAAAGCTTTATTTTTAGATATTTGCATTTTTTTTTCGGATTCTTCATTATAATTTTCTATTTTGTGAAAGGCTAGCTACAAATTGATTAAACTCATTAGAACTTTTAATTTTGGGAAAGAAAAGAAACTATTTAGTCAGATTAAGTTATTATAATATAAATAATAATAGCGGTATTCATTTACTTGTATATAGAATTAGTAGGTACCTACATAATGTATCCCCATCATTAATCTTTTATATCTTCGTGTGTGTTCTACTCTGAGTAACGAAGCCAAACATGGCTCAGTTTATTTGAAATGTAGGTTATGTTCGGAACGCTCTAGATTTGTATCATTAAGCCTTAACGACTGTGTCAATACTCGGCACTCGTATACTCGGTTCAAGTTGAGATGAAATGTAAAATATTTTTTAGTACAGATGGTGTCACAGCCGATTTACAAAAAAAAACATAGTTAAGGCTTTACCTAATCAAAACAAAAATCACCATCGCGTCAATTGTATTACGAAAGTTAATAATACAGTGTATATCAAGGGTTCACAGAAAAAACATGCCCAGTGCTTAAAAAAATTCAGGGCAAAAATTCACACCTTATTCTGTTAAAAGTAAAGTGGTTTTTCCTTCTGTAATTTGAATTGACTAGACACGTTCTTTCCGTGGACCCTTCATATTTCACTTTGTCCAACAACCTTTGGGAATGGTAAAAATCGGTACATTTGTTGATCGCTCATAGAAAATTTTAATTTGTTGCCATTTTCAGTGCCAAAAGTTGTTACATAAAATTTGAATTCGCAAGAAAAAATATCACGTAAGCTTTAGTTTTCATTAATGGCCTTTTACTCGTACTATGTAGGTACAATTTTTTTGGAATCGACCATAATCCTTACAAAAGTATATAGAAATAATGTTGGAGCTACGTAGCTACATTGACGTATGGTGACGGCGATACATTTGTCACCACCCCAACTGCTATTTACCTCCTAATGCGTTCATACGCACAGTTAATACTATAGGAGGGGCCTGCGTCCAGCAGTGGACTATCAAAGGCTGATGATGTGTAGCTACATTTTATAGTAAAATGTAATATGAGCTGTTAGTTTTTAGACGAATTAGATTCGTCCAGATTTTCCATTTCCCGAACTCTAGTGTAGGCAACTGACGAACGTATAGCCGCTGTCAATAAAATGTTGGATGGTCTTTCCAACGCCAAATTGCAATTCTGTTTTCATTTGTTCAAACAATGGTCTGCCCATCGCTTGTAAAATTGCCATAGTAACGAGATTGAACACAAAACTTTTGAAATACCTGTAGGTACCAATTGTCAGTAAAATAAAATAAAAATGGAAATAAAATATGGCTGACTTTCCATTGCATTTAATGTCTTTGACACATATCGTGAAACACGCTCGAAGATAATATTTTTACGTTAATACTAATAAACATCAATAATTTAAACTAAAAATGTATGAACTAAAATGAACTCAGGTTTAAGATTTTAATTTCGTAATAAAACATTTTTTTTTTAAGTTTTTTGGATTCTACATTATGATTTTCTATTTTGTGAAAGGCAACAAATTGATTAAACTCATTGGAATGTTTAATTTCGGGAAAGAAAAAAACTATTTAGTCAGATGAAGTTATTATAATAGAAATAAGAATAGCGGTATTCATTTACGGTATTCATATAGAATTAGTAGTAGGGAATGCAACCCGGGTACCCGGGTACCCGACAATATTTGGGGTCGGGTAAAACCCGGGTTTTCATCTCATACCCGGGTTTTACCCGAAATAAAAAAATATATGAAAAAATGTAAAAATTAAGTAAAATTTGAAAAATGATATTACGACCGAAACCGTAAAATAAGAGTTAAAGCGTTATGGCACTCATAACTTTCTATTATCATTAAATAATAGCCCTTACTTGTTTACACTTAAATCGCGAAACTTTATATTTTTAAATGCATATCGAACGGGTCTGACATTTCATTTCAACCCTTTTGTTTTCTCCGCTGCCGCTGTTAAACGGTTTTTGTAACAACTATGGAATACATAGAATATCGAAAGAGAGGACATGAACAATCAGGCATATGGCTACAATTAAATACTTTATAGAAGATTTTAACTAACAATTTTGACTAATCTTAATCTTAAATCTTAATGAAAAATGCCGCAACTGCAAACAATGTCAAAGGCGTCGGATATTGTCCGGAGTTGTTCGTGAAAAGCCTGTTTTCAATATGATTTTGAAATTTAATTTTTAATTTTTCAAACGTGTGTTGACATCATCATCTCAGCTATAAGACGTACAATGTTGAACATCAGTCTCCCCTGTTGCATCCAGAGACTCCCGCTCTGCAACTTTCATACCGTCGCATCGCATGTCCATCTTGTGGGTGGAAATCCTACGCTGCAAAATCGTAGTCTGCTTACCAGCACTTTTCGACCCCATCGGCTACTGCTCTCCTGTGGCCTATGTGGCCTGCCTATTGTTATTTCAGCATAATCTGGATGGCTATGTCGGTGACTTTAGTGCGTCTCCAGGTCTCCTAATTACAGATTCGATTACGCAGAGAAACTCCGAACGAGGGACTTTGAGTTTTGAGATGTATCCGAGAGTGAGTGACCCACGTTTCAGCACTGTGGTCATCACTGGTAACCAACATTGATTCAACATACCGATAGTCATCACTGATGACCCAATCAGCGCCCACATCTCCACCGAATTGAAGGTTTTTTCATCGTCCAGAAACACTTAGTGGCAAATTATACTCTTCTATCTTTTGCATGATTTGCCGCAGCGTAAGGACACATCCATATCTCCGTCTATGGCTCTATAGACACTATATATGGTCCCTTCATAATCCATTATATTCGGGAGGCTAGAAGTCATCTAGTATGCGTTCTAAACGGTTCGTGATGATCCTTGAAAACAATTTATAATCATGAGTAACCGAGAGAGATGGGTTTGTAGTTCTTCAAAAGGCTGTTATCAACTTTTTTGAAGAACAGCACCAGATCGCCTCTTTTCCACGACTTTCATGCTTCAGGCGTTTTTCCCAAGAACAAATTAACGAGCTTCTAGAGGACTTTAAATACCATCGGCCCACCCGCTCTCAGAAGCTCCCTGATTCCGTCGTCGCCTGGTACCTTGTTGTTAACCTGTTTTAGGAGCTTCCAAAAAAAGGCTTACAATTTACCACCCAGGGCGATTTATTTCACTAGGGATATTATTATATTTGACTTGAGAGGAAAATAAAACTTTTGACACGCCGATTTCACGCCGGTCAAAATCATCGGCGGCGGCAGCGTGGAAAAATCATCGGCGGCGGTGGCGCGGCGCAAACGTCTATTACGGATTGATCTTTTTTATTTAATATTGTGATTTACTGAGATTTTTTATATACAAGGTGTGAAAATTGTTAAATTCGTATTTGCAATAATTCTTTTCATAAATAAATGTAAATTCTGTTAATCAAAAGAGCATTTCATTAATAATTACATTTCAAAACATAGAAATCAATACTTTATGCTATTTTGGTCGAAAACCGGGTAATACCCGGGTACCCGGGTATTAAAACGCAAAGTCGGGTACTACCCGGGTACCAAAAATGGCCGGGTATTGCATTCCCTAATTAGTAGGTACCTAATGTATCCCCATCATTAATCTTTTATATCTTCGTGTGTGTTCTACTCTGAGTACCAAGCCAAACATGGCTCAGTTTATTTGAAATGTAGGTTATGTTCGGAACGCTCTAGATTTGTATCATTAAGCCTTAACGACTGTGTTAATACTCGGCACTCGTATACTCGGTTCAAGTTGAGATGAAATGTAAAATATTTTTTAGTACAGATGGTGTACGTTTTAGGCTCTAGTGCGAGAAGTGGGTCATTTTACGTCAGGTTCAAAACTTCGGAGGGCCATCTGCACTAAAAAACGTCGTACGAGACACGTGCAAAAACGAAATTCGTAATTCGTGTCGATTTAAAACATGACCGATAGGGAGTGTTTTAGAACATCGCCACTCGTTTCGAATTTCATGTTTTTCGCACTTGTATCGTAATGTACTATTTTTTTAACAAACTTTTTCGGTTTTTAACAGGCTTCATAAATGTAGGAGGTTCTCAATTAGACTGATTTTTTGTATGTACGTTGAGGTGCAATTAGACCAAACGAGCATTCGCTCATTCTATCCCCCACTCTACAAAATCAACGAATTTAGACGAATCACGTTTTGTGTAAGGAACGAATTTTGTAGAGTGGGGGATAGAATGAGCGAATGCTCGTTTGGTCTAATCTAAATGCACATTTACTCGATATCTCCGAGAAACGTGAACCGATTTACATTTTTTTATGCACTAAGGAAACTTCGTTGAAAATGCACCATGGCTAAATCTTTAGCTAGCGGCATATGCTGAGTGGCATCCAT